>RWGZ01001316.1:51968-114909 GCA_009725065.1 Utricularia reniformis | reverse complement strand
TGATTGCTATATGGATTATAATTCGTTAACGGTTGACGGTTGATACCGCTAAAAAAAGCATAACAAATAAATAGACTGCTATTACTAACCAAATAACGAATGAAAAACAGAAATCAAAAGAATATCACTTTTTGCAGGTTGAAAGAATAAAACCACAATAGATTATACTTGTACACAATGCAACACAAAGACTAGGAAATTACGTAACTACCTCCAAAGGCCTTTATAAGGACAAACATTTACAAAAACCCTGTTGCAATTTCAGCTCTTTTTCTTCCAAATGACTTGGAAGCCTGTTCAGGTTCTGTTTATCCTTTGGGCACCAAGTTTAGGGGCAGCAGGTCTTGAACCACGACCCCGTCCAGCCGACAGTGGTTTTGGCCCCATTGTAGGAGGAGGAGCAGCTATAGAAGCCCAGAGGTCATCATCCTCCAATCCCCCAGATTTTAGATTCAGTGGCTTAGAGGAAGACTTTGGAACTGGTGCAGCAATGGCGCCCCAAGGATCTTCTTCCTCAGCCACTCTGTTGATTTTTGAGATGGACTGTCTTGATGCAGCTTTTGAAGTCTCTGCTGTCGAGTCCCAAGCGTCATGGGCCTCATCTTTACTGGTTTTTATTATACTTTTTGATCTTGTATTTGGAACTGAAAGAAAGACATGGAGTAGGGGTTATATATATTACCTTTAGCATAGAATCAGTTGACATAATCAGCCTTAAGTGAAATGTCTACGATAGATGTTGAAAAAATATTGCACAAAACAGAAGTACACTTTTTCATATCCATGTCCATACCACTCGGTCTTGAGAGGGAAACCGGCAGTTTCTGAGCTGCCTGGATAGTTGCAAGAACTGCAGGTACTGTTGCCCCTTCGATTGGTTCGAGCTTATCCCACCCATATTTTCCATCATCATCCTCTTCATGAATACCATTTTCAAGATCCCCCCATCCATCAGTTGATGCTGGGGAGGGTGGTCGATGGTTATCAGAAGAATCTGTCAAATCAACCCCCGAATCTACAGGAGGTAGATTTGCATCATCTGCACCTTTGACATAGAAGTACCAATATTAATTCGGACAGAGATGTAAAAAATGCAATTGTTGTGTGAAACCAAAAGACATTGTGAACAAGTGAAAAGCAACTCAAGAGATGGCAAAAATATTTACCTGAAATGATATTGGAACTTGAAGGAAGCGCTGGACTTGAGCTTGAAGAAGTATGCATAGTAGTCTGTTCAGAGTGTTTTCCCTTTAATGTCAAAGAGCTCATTGCCCACCTACATAGTATTAAGTTTGAAGTTAGAGCACATAAAAAATTATATGTTTCCTTCGAGAGTGGAGCAGTGTGGATAAATGGAGAATTAATATTTAAAAAATGAAATAAATAGTTCATGAGAAAGGAAGAACTATTTTTGGGCAAGCCCAAAGCTTAAAACGATAGTATGCATGAGTTATTCTGGGTTATAACTTGACAAAATCAGCATACCCGAGTAAGCCTGCATTTCCAGGTACAGACGAAATTCCAATGCCTGTGGCCCCAGCATCCCCCACAGCTGCCTATGAGAATAAGAAACATCACTGTCAAATAATGACTACTGGAAGATATAGGCACTCACTCTTCACAAAATTTTATTTAATAAACTTTGGTGGAAGGCTAACATTAACTTATTTTCTCAAATAGGGTAAAGGTCCAAAACCAATGAAAAGTTGCAGTCATTACAAGACCGACGTGTTGGAATGAACACAATGATCTCATGCACATACCTTTTCATTGTGCTGTTTCAGCAATTGCAAAAACTGTTCTACAACTTGGAATGCTTTGGATCGAACATCACTTCAAAAAATAAGTTTAAAAAAACACGAAATTCAGATCAATATGACCGAAAAGTGCACCAGCAATTAGTAAGCACAATGGAATACTACCTATCAGGATCAATCGTCAGGACCACCACATTAGGCAAAATTCGAGTAGCGATTTCAGTGGCATCATAGTAAGAACTAGTGGCATTCAAAGCCATGATACCTGACAAATAAAGGAAGTCATGTATCACTCAGGAAGGGAGGATGTGATAGGGTTATTTGGGAGGGATATAGATAGAAATAGATGGACCAGAGCAGGAATAATGGACTGCCACAAAATTCTAGGATAGAAATGATCGGCAAAAACTTGCAAGTACAATTATTAAACTGAAGTCAAGTACCTGCACCTCTGGCGGGGGAGAATGTGTCACGCAAAGCTCGAACTGTAAATGCATTAATAAGAACTCTTTTCCTTGTCTGCACAGCAGTCAATTGCTGATTATAACTATACGAGTATATGACACACTGCAGAAGTCTACAGAGCAATAGCTTCAAAAAGATCAAAATGTTGGCAATTCTTGATATTTAGCACTCACCCCATTGTTAAGGTAACTTGCAATATTTCCAAGAAGAATTGTAGTATTAGTTCGAATAGCAGGTTCTTCATCAACCTGCAGCATACAAAATTACAAGTATGAAGTCCGTAGGATTAATTCATTAGAAGAATAAATTTAGTATGTAATTTTCTATTCCGATAAAAGTGGCTTCTGAAACCAGGAATATCATGCAGTATCAAAAACATTGCGCACACACTCATGCTGCTACCTGCAGCTTCGAGAGAAACTTGAGTAGTGATCCTGATACTGTGCGTTGAGAAAGCTGTAGCGAAATGAGGAGAATAAATGAATGTGAAACATCCAAAAATCTTAAAATTCAGCATTCATCTACCATGTTAAAATATTACACAGCAGCAATATTTAGCCGTATATACCAAATCACCAATCAAATCCTAATCATATAATGACCACCATGGCAGTTGAATGATATAATGATCTGGCATAATTGTCCACCAAACAACCAAAATTGGATCAAGTTATGAAACTTTGAAACTAGCAGCATGATTATGAGAATCATGTATATAGAAACATGATCAGAGTACTATAATAAAAATGCAGTGATCTGAGCACCAGTAATACAATCCTTAGAATTCATGGTCTTGAAGAAGTTGCTATCACCTTAGGGGCCAGAACAAGCATGGATTTCAAGGTCAGCTCTCGAAGGAAAGCAGATGTATCAGAAAACCCAGTTGCAACATGAGGGTACACCTGAAACAATGTTATTAAGCATTTGTTTCTCAATTCAGTTAAACAGAACGAAAAGAGCATCTATTGCTCGAATGAGGACATAAAAAATTCGGAGCATACTTGTTCATCAACAATTTGAGCAGACAATGCTTCACCATACTGATCAATGTGCTGGAGAAGACCAACCCGTATAGCACGATCAACTGATGCAAAAAGTTTCACAATTGTAGGTAATACCTACAGTGGAAGAAAAAATTTATGTGAATCAATAAATTGTAAGAATCTAGGTTTTTCTTTTATCAAGGAACGAACAAGATGAGAAAAGTATCAAACGCATATGTCCAACAGTAACCTTTGCACTATATTCTTCGGCTGAAAGCCACGAAGCCAATTTTAAAAATGCAGTCAAAGCTGGGGCAGTTGCTGAACCAAATTCTAAGGCAGATGCTAGCAGTGGAAGTAGCTGGAAAAACAAAAATCGTTATTCATGTCTCATACTATCTAAAAATTACTGGAAACTATAACATACCTTCTTCAAAACAATCGGACGTGGAAGCTGCTCAGCAAGATTTGGAAGCTTACGGAAGAAAGTATCTTTTTCCACACTGTCCTTCAAATTTAATATCTCCATAAATTGTATGGTTTCCACCAACTTATTTTGAAAATATTCTGAAAAAATATTTCAATAGCAAATTTCATTGAGTTTAAAGACATTTAAATCTTCTTTGCGACAATGCATCCAATTTTTTGTATGGATTTACAGGTTTACATCCCAGTGACATCACTAGAAAAATAATAAGACTTCGTACCCAGGCATATCTAGAACTATAACACTGCCTCTTAAGATACCAAAAGCTACTCACCACTATTCTCAAGAAGTTTTGATGAATTTAATCTGCGAGACGGCAAAGAACTCAAGAGACGCTGATAATCTTGAAGAAGAGACTGCGAAACATGAAAACAGACCATTTCTGAGTGAACGAAAAGACATCCAAGTAAAGGTGAGAAGTGAACAAAAATCAAATAGAAGAGCTGCACAATGTGATAAGCATATGTCATCTCAGCAGATGCACTTTCACAATAAGAAGTTGAGAAAATAAAAATGGATAAAATTTTCACCTTCGGTATGCTAGATGTATTTCGCAAGTCCTCTGTCCTACCCAACTCGACACCAGAAAAAAGTTCATAAATTAGGCAGCCTAAAATTTGCACAAAAGAGGGGAGTGTTAACTCATAAAAATGAAATGTGATTTCCAAATAACTCATAAAAATGGAAGAAACATGGCCATAATGAGGATGGTAAACACTTTACAACTTCAGCTTGGTAAATATTTAAAAAAATATATATTTATTTTAATTTTTAAATTATCATTTTTGCAATACCATTGTAAAACCAAGTCATCCAAGCTCAAAATAGAATTTCAAATAACAGGCTATCACGCATGGAGACAACTGTTTTATATTGACCTGAAAATTACAGAAATCTCAAAATCTAAAAACTGCAAAAACATGAACCACTTTTTAAAACACAGACATCTCAAAATCTCAAAACTGCAAGAAACATCAACCACTTTTTAAAACATGGCCATAAAACGGTCCGGAAGCACACTTACCAAGGCCCCACGAATCTATAGCCCAAGCTGGTGATTTTCGGATGGATGACCAGTCAGATTTAGCTAGCTCCATTGGTTTGTATTGGGAACCAATCAGCCATTCATATTGCTGTTTAAAATAATTATTCAAAACTTTTCACAGAACAGCTATTTGCCTTCTGGCTAAAGCATATGAAATGAAGCATATACAAAATCGACATGTCAATTTCCATGGTGCATACCTCAAGCTAGTGATTGCAATATTAAAGACAATCTGTAATTTTAAAGTATAGGCTAAAATATTAATCAATCAAAATATTTGATTTATTTTCATTAGTTTTTAGCTATTTTATGGATAATCGAGTTGCGTACATAATCATAAGCCATGTGTATCATTTTGTAATGAAAAGTACAGGCACTCTAGGTGTTTTGCAAAATCATTTTCTAAAAACATAATGAGAAGTTTGTTTATCAAAGCAAAGTAATTTTGTATAAAAAAAGAAAAGTATGGGTTGAAGAGTTCAAGTCCGTTAAACTGTGCAGCATATTTGAATCTCATGAGCTAACAAGTAATTCTGTTCAATGAAAAATGCGAATAAAATTTACCAGCATTGGTCCATTATACGATTCATTGTTCCCATCGAACTCAGATAAGACATCAAATGCGTGGAGTTTCCAGTCTAAAGTCTGAGTGACAACAACACTAGCAATACACACATTGCCATGAACCTGCAGTGACCAAAATGAAGACAAGCATTCTTGATCTAACACAATGCAGAAAAATAAAATGGTTAAGAAAAGGGAGCACAATACATCAACGGAAGTTGTCATTCTATGTCAGAAGGGTTTCTTATTCTACGTCAAAAAGGCAACCTCAATTACATTTGCTTCCAAAAGAAAATGAGCATACCAAATTACAATCATTATTCAAGAAGCTCGTGGCTTTAGCTATCTGGTGCAGCCCCCAGGCATAGTATTCATCCCTGAGCAAGAAGAGATGAAAAACTAGGTGCAGAAAAATGACTTTACTTCAAAAAATGCTAAAATAACCATCCAAGCAAAAAAAATGACAGCAGTTACACCTTTGTTTGCCTTCTAAACCCAATTCCTTGATCTTTTCGGAAAGTGGCATAACAGGCTCGGTCACAATATAGATGGTAACCTTTGCACTGGAACCATCTGAGATTTCTGTCTCAGTGCTATGTAGAAATGACAAAATATTTGGATGCCTGACCTGAAAGATACACAAAAAGATACTGAGCAGCAAAGAAAATTTAAAATTAGACAAAGGGGAATAACTTAATAGAGAGTCAATGTCCTAGATTCTGCATACTCCTAAAAACGCATTCAGCATCATGTAGGGTAATCACGAGTTAAGAAAATTATAAGTTGCAGAAATTCAAAAAAGAGTACCGTTCGAAGGCGTTTGATGCCATTACGACCTGCAACTAAGTGCCCATCATTTATACTGATACCCGAGAGAGAAAATATTGACACAGGCGAGCCATCCTCCTGTTTATGTAATAAAAAAAGGCAAATTTAGTTTATGATCACATCCTGGCTCATAGAAAATTGAAGACAAAATTCTTCTTGATAGATTAACTGATCAAGTTTCCAAAGCAAGCATGAAGATAATGGTTACATTAAAAAATACACAAATAAAGGCGGGGATGCATCAACTATTCAGGCCAAATATAACTACGATTTATGCAATTCTGACAGAAATCAAACATTCATTATTAGGTGGCACGCATACACCCATTATAATACATCACAAAAATTGAACACTCCACAGAAACGATACTTCCTTATGCTCTACTCTAGGTAGTGCCTTGTAGCAGAAAAAATGCAAGCGCACGGGGGCTGCAATTTATCAAAAAAGAGCATTAAAAATGTGCCACGCAGAGTTCAAGAGAAAACAACGCAAAATCTGACAAAACTGCGAGATGAAGTTCGTAAAATCAACTAGAAACTATTTCTTTAATCATCATCATTGCCTTATAATTCCGTGAATAATCCGCGTTCCGCAAGCCAAATTGATCCAATATATATTCAATCCGGAAAGCAGACCAAATTTACACCCAAATATAAAAAATGGAACATAAATCAAACAAAGAAGAAAGAACCTTAGAGGTTCCACGACTGTGCGCCCATGAGCCCCACGCGGTCGAGTACGGATCCCCGATGTGGTAAGGAAGATCTTTGAGTGCTGAACCCGATCCGCCAACTACTCCTTTCAAAAACTTAAGCATCTTCGCTGAGAGGAGAGCGAAAGCGGTCCACTGATTCTGCTGCAACGATGGATTCGCTGGAGCGAAAAGAAGAGTAGGCGAATGTTATTCTTAATTAAATCCGCAATATTATTATATTATAAAAAAACCCGATCCTTTTAGATATGAATTGATAGCGTTTTACCGAAGGTGTATTAAGTTTAAGTAGCGGTTACAAATAATTACGTACCGGTTTATTGATTGAACGCAATCAATATCATATGGTAGTAGACATGAGTTTCTTCCTTGTACTCTCCGCTTCTCCATATGGTCGATGCCCTTCATTGCTGCTGCCATCAAAGCTCGTTACCCAAGAGCCTTCTACATCTTGAGAAACATCCGATCATTTATCTTCGCCGTGATGCAAAAATCCGCTGCCGGAAAAGATTCAAAAGGCGAGTTTACATCCGACGTCGACCCCATGCCATTTGACCCCACAGTTCCCGGGGTTCCAGTGTCATACCCTATCAAAACACTGGAAGAGCTGGAGGCCCGGGTTTACTTTGAGTCCTTTCACTTCCGGTTTAACCAAGCCTCGGTGAAGTTACCATCTAGGGCACGAGCAGGGCTTCCACAACGGCCGCGTGTTCTGGTTTGTCATGACATGGCCGGAGGATATACGCATGATAGATATGTTCAAGGCGGGAGAAGTGCTGATGCTTATACGATATGGCATTGGTACTTGATCGATGTTTTCGTCTACTTTTCTCATACTCTGGTGACTTTGCCGCCACCTTGCTGGACAAATGCTGCTCATAGGCATGGTGTTAAGGTATGATGCGCACGAAATATTTTCTATTGCAGTGACATGCGTTATTTCATATTTGCTGTTTTTGGCCATTGCTAGTAACAAAACTTTGGTCTTTATAATTTTTTTTATGATTTTAATACCAACCATTTTATCTAGATTGGATTCTTTTATTCAACTAATACTTTGAAAAATATAGGTACTGGGTACTTTTATCATGGAATGGGATGAGGGAAAAGAAAATGCTTGTAAATTGTTATTGACAAAGCATTCAGTTCATATGTACGCTTGCCGTTTGACTGAGCTTGCTGTTTCTCTGGGTTTCGATGGCTGGCTAGTGAGGCTATTTTTTCCCTTATGCTCATCTCAGAATATACAATAATGATTTGCTTTTCTGTGAACTGATAATTTACATCCAAATAGTGAATAGATTCAGTGAATTAAATGGTATAGCTGCACCTGGTGCATAACATCCATGATTCCCATTAAATATTAATGCAGCTGGCTTCCTTCTTCGGCAGATAAATATGGAAGTCAACTTGGACCTTGATCAAATCCCAAATCTTAAAGAATTTATTAACTGTTTAACTCAGAGCATGCACTCTTCAGTACCTGGGTCCTTGGTTATATGGTATTTATCCACTACTTCGGCACTCTTCCTGTGTTAACTTTGTTCTAGTTTATTCACCACTTTATGCTTATGAGCTAAGATGCAGGTATGACAGTGTCACTGTCAATGGTGATCTTTCTTGGCAGAACAAATTAAATGATAAGAATCAGCCTTTCTTTGCTTTAAGTGATGGCATATTTGTGAACTATTCATGGGAGGTACTTTCTCCTTTCCTTGTATGTTGAACAAGATCCTCTGATTTTGTCCACATGAACTGCATTTTTTGAATATAGCAGACAGACTTTGTCAAGCAATCAGCTGATGTTGCTGGTGAGAGAAAATATGAAGTTTATATGGGCATTGATGTCTTTGGAAGGGGAACTTATGGTGGCGGACAATGGAATGTATGTTTCAAGACTTTGTTCCTTTTCTTGGTATAAAAAGCATACCTGTTTCAGATTCCACCCCAGCTTTTATAGAGAAAAACTACTTTTACTAATTCCATGAAAATGTTGGTGCGCAGATGCTTCCAAACTAATCCTCGTACAATATAGTTGAGGATTTTCAATTATTTCAATGTTTGCATCTCCCATATACAGATAGATGTTGCCCTTGATGTGATAAAAAAGGCTGATGTTTCAGCTGCAATTTTTGCACCTGGTTGGGTCTATGAAACCAAGCAACCGCCGAATTTTCAAACTGCTCAAAATAGGTAATCCACTTACTCTGTTTCATCATTATGTCCTGTTCCCTGATTTACAGTGCACACTGAAAAATTGCTGAAGAGGATATTGACCAACAATCTGCATCAACTGAAAATATAAAGTATTAACTTTATTTTTTGATATGTTTCATGCCTTTATGAGCTTCCTAGAAACACAACTAAATTAGACTTCATCCAGCTTGACTATAGACTGTCCTAAGCGGCTTGTTTTTATTCTTTCTTCCTCATATGTTAATGAACAGGTGGTGGGGCCTTGTTGAAAAATCATGGGGGACTGTGCAGTGCTACCCCGAGCTGCTCCCATTCTATTCGAACTTTGATCAGGTTTCGGCCATAAACCACTGCATTTCTTTTGCTTTCATCAATGCTTTCCATTTTTTGTCATGGTCCTGTGGATTGATTGGAGGTATGGTTTGAATAACATCCTATCTAATAGTTAGCGTGCTACTTTCGTTAGTGATTTTCTTGCTGGCTCCTAATGACATCAATCATAAGAATTTCTGTAATGAGGTGAAAACTTGTTTTATTAACAGCGAGTTGGCCTGTTTATGTAGCGCAAGCTGTAAATATTGTTCAAGGCCAAGAAATTAGCCTATGCTACCTCTTAACCCGTGCTTAGCTTCAAATTCTAGAATTCCTAAGAATTCTCAATATAAGCCTAGGTCAAGCATATTGCTTTGGTTAAGATTTTGTCTGGAAGGGCCCTGTAGCACCAGTGCATCACTACAGTCAAACACCATTTGTAACAGGGACATGGCTACCAAATATACAACAACGGGGAGCAAATATCAGACATTCCTTGGAATAATATTTCTAACCAAGCCTTTCAGGTTTTTCCCGTCTCTCAAGCTTTTTCTTTGGTTTTCCTAATCCTGATGCACCTCTCCCCTGCAGTATCAATTCAATTCTGAAATGTTTCATTCGTATTACTGATTAAATTCCTTGTTGCACTTAATTGAAGCCCTTTCTTCAATATTCAGAGGGTTCGACAACAACGCCAATTCATGTTTCTGTTGAGTGAGTTACCACATTCTTTTACCCATTACGCATTGACTGATGAAAATAACTTTTTATTCTAAACTATTATTAGTGTACCTTGAAAATATCCCTTTTTGTTATTTATTTCTTATATTTACTCCAATCTTGACGCTAGCAAACGTCTAATATGCTGTGGAATTACAGTTTTATTGAAGCATCATACAATGGTGGAGGAAACATTACATTTTCGGGAACTCTTGATAATGGTGCTGCATTTAGCACAAGACTCTTCCTTGGGCAGGTTCTACTGGGGAGCACACCAATTAAATTCACATACTCTGTAAGTAGCCCATTTGGTAAAAAAACGTGTGCTTGCAATTCCTAGTGATTTGCGTCCTTGCATAAAACAAGTTTAAGCCAAGTCCAAAGCATGCAGGTTAAATCAAATGTGAACTCCCTGTTGGGCCTTGCTCTTGAGTTCTCTTCTTCCTCCCAAACGAAAAAGCATGTTCTGCTTGCTGCTCCTGGAAGTTCCTTGGTAACCATGAGCCAGTTCTCAAACATATATACAAGTGTGATAATGCCTCGTAGTGTGACAACAATGGAAAAACAAGGTGGATGGGTGATTCACGAAACCAGCGTAGACATGGCTAGACACTTTCTGAAAGAAATTCAGGTAGTATGCTACACACTAATGCCGGCAATATCTCATGGAATGGATGCTACTGACATCAGTCCTGCTGAGCCATTACAATACCACGCAGTTCTTGGTGACCTAAGGATTTCCTGTGGCGAAGATATAAATTCAAACATCCCTTCGGCTGATTCTTGGCTTGTTGAGGCCCCATTCATTAGTTGGGCCTCAGGCTCTGCAGGGTCCAGGCTGCTTAGTCTCCAAATATATTGGCAACTCAGGGTTGGAGGTGCTGATATTTTCCCCAAGTACGACATATACGTCAAGAAAGAAGCCAGCGCATCATCTTATGGTGGGAGCCAATTCGCCGAGGAATATCTCGGCACTGCCTTTGTACACTCTTTTTATGTTTCTGATCTAGAAATTCCTTTAGGCACTTGCTGTATTAAGTTCCTAGTTCAAGTTTGGTGTCTTGATGGGACCTGCCAGGAGCTCCAGAATTCCCCTTTCTTCCTACTGCAAGCTGAGGAATGAGGGGAAAATTTGTAAAGTAACACTGAAACAGCGGATATTTTGATCAAATATCGCTGATTTTAGATCCTCTTCACATTGAACACGGACAAATATTATACTATAAATATAGTAGTTATGAAAGGTGGTACGGCCTTAATTTTTTAATAAAAATGTGATATTGATCTTTTTTTATGGGAATAATTATATATATATCACTCTTTTCATATCGAACGGTATCAGTACGTCAAATTTCGTTCGGTATCGATATTTTTTTTCATACCGTCGATACCGGGTATTAGGGTCGATTTCCGGGTTTTTTCGGGTTTGATACTGAAAAACTAATTAAATATTAATTTTTTTAAAAAAATAAAATAAAATAATATTTGGTACCGTCCGGTATATCGATCGTACCGCTCATACCGATCCGGACCGGTACGTAATTTCGGACCGATATGAAAACATTGATATATATATATAATATGGAAAAGTATAATGCGAAGTACAAAAATGTGAGCTAAACAAACTTAGTTTAATATTTGTTTACCTATTAGTTGTCTTATACTTGTGTTAATGTATACAATTTTTAATGAATTCTTTCAAATTGAATAGTCACTCATACCATTTTAATTGGGAATAGATGTTCATATCTCTATTTTGAATGAAATTTTATTCACTAAATATATTCCGTTCCTTATGTAGTTTAAAGTGAAGTGTATTTCTTCGTCTTCATATCGCCCCAATAGCTACATACATAACAGTTTGTAAGCCTAATTGTACCTTGAAATTTATAGAGCCACTAATCATTGTGGGAATAACGATTTTCCCATTTTCATCCACCGTTAACCTACAATTGTCACCAATCTATTGTTCTAGTCGTCCACAAACACATTGAGAGTCTTGGCAGAGTATGAAAGTGTCAACGATTTCCAATGGATTACCAAAAGCTTCACAATTAACTTAATTTATTTGCACCATCCATACTTGTAGGTTAACTTTTATGGGTACTAATTGAGACAATCGAATAGGCGCAACGGTTGTATCTCCAATCTCTTTTGATATCTTTTTTCAAACAAAGTACTCATACCTTTTGTCGAAAAAAGACCATTGAATGCTAATACCCATTTAATCTCGTCATCTCTATCTCGTGTTATTGATCTATTAATTTACATATTGAAAATCTTCCAAATTTTCATTACTTGTTTGCTCCCAAATCAATTTTAATCCAAGAATTTAAATAAATTCAAATTAAATCTTATAAACTTGATTTATTATCAATTTTAGTTCAAAATGATTAAAATAGTCTTAAATTTAAATAAGTATAACATTATGGTTAAATTAAGTTTCACTTTTATAAACCAATATTTTAATTATTGAAAATTTGATCTCTATGCTAAAAATTAATTTTCGGTAAATTAAAACATTGGTTTATAGCCTACATATAATTAAACCAATGTTATATCATTCTTGATCAAACTCAAAATATCCTACATATAATTTAATGTTGACATTAATTTTATGTTAGATTAATGTTAATGTTACGTCAATGAGGGACAATTTGTACTACCAATTTTATCTGATAAGTTCTAACTTCTAAGAGAGAAAATCTCCTTAACTTTTGTTTTCACTTGAGGCCCAAAATACGTTTGGGATAAATGTCCCCCTTTTAGCCTTAAACGTTGCAACGGCAGCCTGTAGCAGAACATACACACTTCCCACATTTTGGTGCCGTTACGTGTGCAGTTCGACGGGCAACTGCTCTGCTACGCTGCCCATTCCTGCCATCGATAAAAACACCCAGTTCCATTGTTGCTGCTACCTTGTTGATTTTTTTTCTGTGTTTCATCAACTATTGGATTAAGATGTTCTATTCTCATCAGCTTCTTGCTCGGAAAGCTGCTCTAGGACAGATATGGTAAGAACTCAAACATACAATTTCCGTCAAGCAGTACTTTCTTCGACTGTTTGACAAACGTTGCTTGGGTGCTTTGAAGGATGGCCGCCACACTGCATGGGAAGATACACAGAAGAAAGTTAGACAAGCTTGACATTATCAAAATCTGGTAAAACTCTGAAAACATTTCTGTTGTTTAACGCTTAATGATGTACGGTTCATTATTCAACAGTGAAGAGATTCTGAATCCTTCAGTCCCCATGGCTCTCCGTCTTTCGGGAATTCTCATGGGTAATGGCATTCATTTATTGGATCGACTCTAAGTCTGATTTACTAGTTTCATGTTTTATCGTCTCCTTTTCTATTTCTGTTAGGTGGAGTCGTAATTGTCTACGAAAGAAAAGTAAAACTCCTTTATGGTAGGAATCAATCTCCTCACAATTTTTGCAGTTTTTATACTGGTGGAATCGCAATTAACCTTTTCTTTGCATGATACGCTACCGTACGACAGACGATGTCACCCGATTGCTGGTAGGTTTGTAATTGGAACGATAGCGCGATTTCTCGAGTGATTTTATTCTTCACCCGGAGGAAGCACCACCGGTTCTTGAGTTCTGGAAACGATTTCTATATTGTGTTCTTCAATCATCAGGGAGAGATAAATGCAACTTGTAAATTCAATGCTGCTCCTTCTGATCGGACGAGGCTTCCCAAGAGCAAATCTCAAGCCAAGTGAGTTTCAGTACAATGATTTCAAGTAATCCAAAGTAGCCTATTCGCCATCCCATTATCATGATCCACAAGCATTTCAAATAATCCAAAATAGTCATCAAACGACGAAGTCAATGACTCTTATGTATTTTTATTCAGGTATGAATCTGTTACATTGCTACAGCATTCTAATGAAGATCTTGGAGTGACTCAGCACTCTGTGCCACATTTTAACGAAACCACGGGCATGGATTTTCAGCGAGATACTTACATTCCCATGGTATGAATATTTTGATTGCAAATTCATGCTGTTTCAGAGGCATATTTGCACTTTAAAATTTCTACGAATCTTAGATGCTCATCTACATAATGAAAGCTGGTTACATGTTACTGCCACATTTTTCTTAATTTTAATGATCACTAAACTCAAGTTTGATTGTTTTTGTCATCCTTAAATTTTATTGGGGTTACAATCTGAGGCACTGTTGGCAGAATTCATTTCTATTTTTTACTTGCAGAATTTGGATACTATTGGGGAACCCTATTTAAACGAAAATACACTTGATGATCTCAACCAGAGTTACCATCAAGGTATGTGTGATCGCTGATGTGAGCGGTGCCTCTTTTTTTTCCTGCTACCTAGTTCTGATCAACAAAACCCTTTGACTTTTTATTTGCATGCAGCTGCTGCTGTTAATATCACTTTATGCAGTTACCAGTCATTTGAACATGATTCAACTCCATTTGATCGGTTTGAAAGGTTAAACGGAAACTTCAATTTTGTAAATAGCTCTTGGGGGTAATTTCTGTGCCAAAACTTGCACAACCAAGCGTCTAGAGAATCGGGTTCTGATTCATTTAGGTTTCTTCCAGATAGATTACTTCTACGTTCGTCTCTCTTTTGTTACAGATTTGATACTGACGTGGATGATGGAACAGAACAAAATCTGGCTTTTGCAGAGCACCTTATGTTTCCAAGCAGTTTCATTCCATCACCAAATTACCAAGAAGAACCTAAAAAATGTATGGAACAAGTTAGCATTCTGTAGGCCTACTGCTCAAATTTTAGTGTATGTGCATCTCATATTTCCTTTACTTTTTGTTTAGCATATTTTTAATCCAATGCCAAGATGCTTACATTACGTGGTTTAAATCCTATTGAGTAAGCTTGATGGAAGGATTGCAGTTGTGAATTCTGAGAATGATGCTACGAACTGATCAGTAGTACTGACGATAAAACCTGGTTGACTCATCTGTGTTAGCATTTTTTGATATTTTGTGGCTTCTTACATTCTATAATTGAATTTTTATGGATTTTCTGATAGCTGAAATAGCATCGATATCCATATTGATTATCTTTCTCATTTCTGAAAGTCTGGTGTTATTTTTCTAAAACGTCAATCAAGTAGCATAGTGTGAGATTGGTTAATTTTCATTTCTGGCACTTTGCAGCTGCTAAAATCCATGATATACATCACCAAGATCAGATCGAGCAGAAGATTAATGAAAGAAACGAACCGTGTAAGGTAATATAATTTAACTCCATGACAATTAGTATGATGTGTCAGTGAAATGCATGCTATCATTCATATTCTCGGCATTAACCATTTTTGCTCAAAAGAGGGCTAGAAGACGAAGAGCGGTTGTGATGGATTATGACCAAAATATCATTCCAGGTCAGATATATCAATCATGGCTTCAGAACCCCTCTGATCTTTGTTCAAGAAGAGGAAGAAAGAGGAAGGTAAATATAGAGCATTTTATCATTTGAACGAGTTTTCTGCGCAGTTCCCATTTCCCCGACTTTATTGGTACAAATTTAAAAGCAATCGATTGAAACCCTTCATTTATCTTGATATCTTCATCTTGGTGGTTTTGTGTGAGTCTTGTAAAGTATTGTTCAGTTTCCCGTAGGTTTTGAATTTTTTGAGGTGGTGAATGACAACAGACTTATCTGCAGAGAACCTTGAATCCATTTCCTTATGTGAAGATAGAGATTCTCATGAAGCTTCCGACTGTCGCACTAGTGCAAAATTTATTCGATGTTGTAAACAGACAAGTACATTACCCTGCATCCCTAATTGAATTGTGGATGAGAAACACCAAATATTCGGATGATTCAACTTCTGGTGAGGTTCTGTTTTTTACTGTTTGCCTGGACTAATTTGGAAAAAAACTGCTCAATTTTCTTGCATTCAAACAGTTGGGACTTCTCATCCCGCTTTTACCGAGACATCAGCTTCTTTATCTCCGGTAGAAAAAGCCCATTTTCCGAAACCGACAATAGATGTAAGATGTCTCCCCTTTTTCTCTTTGTATCTTTGGTAAAGGTGAACTGACTCGAAAATGATGACTATTTGAAGACTTCCATTGTAAAGTGTCTCTGTCGAATGGTGTGAACTAAGCGGATTGTAGGTTTCTATTCTTGAGAAAATGGGAACAAATAGGCATTGTGATGAGTATTGGAACTGTGCGCCTTAGCAATGACAAAAACTTAAGGAACTTTTGAAAAAAACTGAAGATTCTTGAAGATCCATTACTAATGTGCCTTTGTGATAAAAGGGAGTTTCCATAGAGAAGAAAAGAGCTATTGTTCGTGATCATGAGATGCCTCCAGACAAAGTCATGGAGGGGCTTAGGAGTAGTCTTGCATCTGGAATAAAAGAGGCCAACGGAGCATCTACCTATAATCCGATGATTACCCCTGCAAATTCTGGTACACCCTTCTCAGTCGAAGTTCAGTGTAGATTCTATATTGGTTATGATGCTTTTAAGTTGAGTATAGGTGATGGAATACAATCGATTCCAAGCTCTGGATTCGGACATGATTTATTTTCACACGGTTCAGATGCCAATTCAGGACGGTCAGTTTGGTGATGATTAAATACCATGATGATTAATTCATATTTATACTGCCATTGTATTATTAAGGTCTGGCAGGAAAAGAACATTTTCAGCTTCTATGAACAGTGCAAATGCTCTTGAGCCAGTTGCAGAGGAGCGGTCTAGCTTCAAGTTGGCTGAAACAAGAGTTTCTGAAGAAGCTTTAAATCCAGGTAATGGTCCAACTCATTAGCAAGTATCCTGCGTGATACAGTTACCCGATATCGCTCATTTTGCAGATGATGTTGTAGAAACTGGACAAACACAGACGCAGAAACAAGTATCCAATCACCCAATCGACCACATAACCAACTCAATACGAATGTATTCATTCGAACTAAGCTTCTTGCCTGTGAATTATCCAATGGATTTTGAATGAAGTTATGGTGGACCTTTCGAGCGCAGGCACTTGAAGGCTCATTTTGACACCCCGGGATCTGCTATAAAAGAATCCCTGGACCAATTGGCTTTTGGAATGAACCGAAAGCAAGCTGCAAGCCTTTTCTTTCACAGTTGTGGTATTGCCAGTCCATAAGATTGAGATCAATTTCATATGTTATTCACATAGTGGTGTTCTATGTGGCAGTTCTCGCAACACGGGGAGACATAAAAGTGGAGCAAAAGGTGCCATATGGTGAAATACTAATCTCAAGAGGCGCAAAGATGTGAAAGAAGAAGAGATGGGGGTCGTTGATTATTTTTCTTACAGAAATTCAGAGAATATATATGTTACAGCACTCTAATCGCATGCATTTGAAGCATGTTTATTCCTTTACGCAATAACATCAGCGTTTCAGGATTGGTTTTATTACGATTGTATGATCAATGCCAAAATAAAAATTTCAATTGCCTTAAATAAGGATGACTCGGTTATATATGCACGATAAATTGTAGGATGACTTTCTTATATGAATCGAATTGATGACTTATATTCCACACTATGAACCGATTGAAGATCACATTTGAAACACTGCACTAGCCACCTTTTTTTTCACGAGACACCGATCCTGAAAAGAATAAGTGAATCATTAAAAACAGGTGGCGCATACTAAAGCATGGAATGACACATGTCACTTCTGTTGCATTCAGCGAATGCTTGCTCTTAACCCTTCAGTCTATCATCCTGCCTCGTAGGAGGCCACGCGTCAATCAGAACCCCATTATTTTTGGTGCTTTTGTGCTATAAATAAGGTCAACGTACTTAGCCAAGGCAACGACGCAGTATGTCTTCACAGCAGGAAAGGCGCGACCTGGACGCGAGAGCGAAGCAGGGGGAGACCGTGGTTCCAGGCGGCACAGGCGGCAAAAGTCTGGAGGCTCAAGAGCATCTAGCTGAAGGCGAGGAGATGTATTTCGGTGGGTTGAAATGTGATGGGATTATAACTTTTTTCTTGAAACTCGTGGTACAGGTAGGAGCCGTGGAGGGCAGACGAGGAGGGAACAATTGGGAACAGAGGGATACCAAGAGATGGGGCGAAAGGGTGGGTTGAGCACTGGCGACAAGTCAGGCCAAGAGAGGGCGGAGAAGGAAGGAATCCCTATCGATGAGTCAAAGTATACGACTAGTGGGAATGCCTGAACGGTGGTGACGTAAGTGGATATGAGCGTGTGGTATCTACTTCTCTATCTAGTGTATCTCTGTATGTAAATTAGTGGTGTTTCGTTAGACATGGTTAACCCTTTGGATGTCGTGTTTTTCTGTTCGGGTTGGAGGTAATTTATCTAATAATCTTATGGTTTCTATGTGAATGTGCCCATGTAGTCTTATTACACAACAGAATGGATCAAAATGCCAGTTTTATCATTAATTATCATTTTTTACTATGATGACTAAACCTTCACGAACACATCAATGATATTTCTTAAAGTAACTTCAGTATAAACTTGAAATAAACATACTGACAAATTCTTAGATAAATAGGACAAAGAGAAGCCAACGTTACTTCATTTGAAGAGTGATACTAAGTTACGGTACTATTAAAGTTGGGGAAATCAGCTTTCGCTGTTTTAGTTGAGAGTTTAGCCAGAACACCCACCAAGGGAGCGTTGTTGGCTGTGGCAGCCTCGGCTTGCTGATAATTATCCCTGACATCGGAATACTGATCTGCCTGATCGGGTCCACCAACGAGTGCTCCCACAAGAACGTTGGGGTTATCTCCATCCCTGTGGAACCATTGGTCGAAACCTCCTTTGCATGTCACAGGTGCCGGGCTTTGCTTGATGGACACTATGGATGCCCCTCGGTGATGGACTCTCCTAGGATACCTAGACCCGAACCCCACCATGTAACTCATTTGATTAGGGTTGGATCCGAGTATGTAATCAACCTGCAGGTTCCCCTCATATTATACAACATGCTGTATTACTGATTGACCAACTATCAAGTATGAAGAGGGGGTGTTACCTGAGATCGGGTGGCAGCCATCAAATCTGGCGCACTTACGGTCCCTGCAGGGCACTGGATGGAGGTTCCAGAAGTACGAAGCACTTTGGCGTAGGTTGTTAGTATGAATGTAGCACTGCTCACATACTGAAGATTGTTCCATTGATTGAACCACAGAAGGCCACCCCCCGTCTTCGGTACGTTCCCATTTCCTTTTTGCATGCAGTTGCATATGTATTGCTCCGCATTGTTCTTGAATTCCCCCCATTTACCGCTTCCTGGAATTCTTCTTTGGGCTATACCCTGCAACATAGTTCCTCAATGTAATCATTTCATGAAAACGTATTTTTATGCCAGTCTTAACTTGCCTTGGCAATGAGAACTTGAGCACCTGTGTATTTGTCATCCCACGAAAACATAGTTCTAGTTCCCCCAGTGCTGCCCATGCTGGATATGAAATCCCAGTACCTGTTATCTGCTGTAGCAGTGGCCAGCCAAGCTGCCGCCCACAACAACTCATCCTGGGAACCCATCCAATAATTATGATTCATTCATAACAATAGTAATTGTTAATATATTGAAATACATTACGAAATATACCTCATATCCACTGCTAGAATAGAACTGCCCAGCAGAAGGAATGCTGTTCTGATACAGTCCGGTATGCACTCTAGCGAATTCAAACAACTGAAGCAATTCACGGATGTCATGTTCCACGGTTTCGTGAAATAAAAAGAGACTATAAATTTTAGTTAAGTTGAAAAGTTTGATTTAAGTTAATAAAGAAAAACACTGACCTATTGGCGACGAGATGATATCGCAAGAGAAAAATGTACCTGCTTGGCGTGGTTGAGAAGCATGGAAGAATATGTAGGATCCCATCTTTTGAACGCAATGGAAGCGGCAGCCATGGCAGCAGCGGTCTCGCCAGCTAGGTCGGATCCAGGATGTTGAGGATCAATCCTGTAAACAGGACGTGGCGTAGTCATGTCTTCAGGCCTCTGCCAGCATGAGTGATCAGAATTGCCGTCCCCTACTTGGCCATATAGTACTTCCGGCTCAGGGTGGGCCTTCAAAAGATAATCAGTGCCCCACTTAACGGCCGAAAGTGCATTCTCCAGTTCTTTTCTCGTGTTCAGTTGACGTCCGAACTCCAGCACACTCCACGACAACATTGTCACCGTGAAGGCCATTGGAAGGCCAAATTTAACGTTATCCCCAGCGTCATAATAACCTCCAACAAGATCAATCTGTGCATGGAAATTCAGAATTACAAAAACGTACAACATACTTTATGTGTGTGCGTGTTGAAATGTGGTTAAGGGTAGTTAAAAAATAAGTCCGTTTATCGTTGGGGTACCCCAGCATCATGGCCATCCGTGAGGGCTGAATGGGACCTCCATTGGATCCGTTGGCTGGATGGTAACTTCCCTGATCTTTGCGCTTCGTAAAACAGCAAAGATTTAGTTAGGGCATCTCCATAGTTCACGGAGGCAGCGTTCTGCACTAAAGCAGCAATCAACAAAAACAAGCACAAAATGGCCATTGTGTGATGTGAATTGAGATACTAGGTGAGGACAATATTTATAGAAAAGTAGCAGTTATTGTAAATGAGTGGCCGTTGGATTTTAAAAATGATAACCATCAAGATTACCGTAATCATTCTTATCTGTTTATGGGAATATGAATCTTTTAAGAAGATTTTTCTTGGATTGGAGAGTAGTTGCCAAAGGAGATGGAGACTGGATTCCATTAGAAATTAAGTCAACCGAATCAACATATTTTACAGTTACTTAAGGGAATGATAGAAATAAGCGCTAAAGATCCTACAAATGTTACGCTTAATTATCCCTGTCTTCAGTACTAATCCGATTTCTCCATACATATAATGATATGAATTTGCAGGTTCTTTGGAAGTACATCACTTCTTTGGAAGGGATCTAGAACATTAAATACTTTTATTTTATTTTGGATTTTTATATCACAAATTATGATAGATTTACCAAAACTATAACAAAGTTTTATCAATAAATTTTGGATTGTATTGGAAAAACAAAATTCCAGGAGAATTTCAATGATGCTATTTAAAATAAAATTTATAAATTTAATTGATTTTTGAATATATTAATCATTATTTTTGTTGTTAATTAAAGTATAAAACATTTAAATTACAAATTGCAACTTAAAATTAGTTATTTAAAATCAAAACCTATTATAGAATCATAAAGTTACAATTGTTTCCATTTTAATATTCAAAATAAATTTGATTGACATAACCAATATAATCTCTAAATTTCAGTCTAATTCAACTTAGAATTGGACGAAATTTAAACCATGGTTCAACTTCAAACTCTATAGACAAAAATAAGATGGTAAGTTTTTTTTTAAACAAAAATATGTGCGTTTGACTGTCATTAATAGTGTGGTGCCCTAGTCTACTTGTGAAATTATATTTAATAAACCACGGTTCATTGTGATGCTTTGTTATGGTTGTTTATACTTTTGTGTTCGCATAGTGCATTACGGTAAATAAATGGATGTTTAATACAATAATAAAACATGGTTCATGATACTTAAATTTTACACTTTTCCTTTTGTATGAATTTATTTGAATTTTACCAGACTGTTGTGTGGTATTTGTGGTGTAACACGATAATTAGTAAGTTATTGAACACGATAATGTTTTAACTGGAAATTTAAGTTGAAAAAAATAATATGAGAAATATCAAACAAAATAATAATTTATTGGTTATGTAGTATGATTGCGAAGCCCGGAATTTATTTCATTTCAATTATTCGTTACATCAATAATGAAGAATACATTTTATATTCAACCAATCAAATGTATTTGTTAATTTATTCGCAAACTATTTTCTCCGTTGAAACTTGTTATGATATCGTGGAAGATAATCTATTGTTTGAATTTGGAGAGGGTGAAAAAGGTGTATACTGGGTTCTGGTTTTAAGTAAATTAGAAGAGGCAGCATTGAATAAATTGACCAAAATTCTAGTGTGTAAATTAAAAGATACCTTGGTCCAAGTACACTAAAAGTGCGAGGGATGGTTCCCATTTTAATTAGGAATAGGATGGAGAGTGAGAGTTCATAGTTTTACATTTAAGTGCTTTGATGAATGAAGCGACGGGTTAAAGCGATGTAGAAACGTGGACCGCGGGGACTGGGACTGGGAGAAATAAGCAAATGGTGTTGCATTCATCTCACTCTCAACATTTATTATCCTGTTCCTAGCTACCCTAACTACCATCACAGTGTATTTCTTAATTAATTTGTATATGAACCCAATTTAATATATATGGATGAGAACCATAGAACCTAATAAAGCCATAGTCCTTTTAGAAAGATCGCCCAAAATCAAAAAACACGTTTGATTAAATAAACTTGAGGTCTAAGTCCAATTGAATCAGGTCCCATCAAATCAAGCTTAAGAATTAAAAATACTAAGTATTTATGCATTTTTATTTTATATTATATATTAATTACTATATTGTATTATATATATAATAATTTTATTTTTTACAAAATTTGTGGAATATAATTAGTACATATGATATTTAGTTTTTTTCGATAAATATTTCGTATTTAAATTTTAAGAAATTAAAACTAATTTGATTGAATATTTAAAATATTTTATACTACGGAATTGATTTTATTAAATGTTAATAATTTGATGTGATACGTTTTGTTTCTCCTACTTGTTGTATTCAAACTTTGGTAAGTAAAGTATTTTCTATTTATAAAAATATTTTGTTTTAAACTAATTCATTAAAATAGAATATATATATAATAAAAATATGAATGTCTTAATAAGAAATAATAAAGAAATATTTATTTAATTAAATATTAAATAAATGTAGAGGAAAGAGAGAGCTTGCATTGAGTAAGAGAAATGATGATCTGATATACATAAATGTGAATGCCCTAATTATTTTGAATTTTATTTAAAAAGTAACGAGTTTTATTTCCCCAAACGTTGGATATCTTAATTGCAATAGTTTTGAACTGTGTATCTTAATTGAAATGTTCTTAAGCTGGGTACCCCAATTGAAATATTTCCAATAAATAGTAAAACTAGTAGCAAAGCGTAGCTGAATCAGATGAAGCGATTTTCAGGAGAATTTCTTCGAACAAAATGTGAATCCATTATCGTCGATTTTCTTCTTGCGAATCTTGGGTTTTAGGTACTAAAAGTCGAATCTTCTGAATCTTCAACGATTTGTAACTCCATTAATGTGTGCTTTTTGACTTATAAGTTCATTTTTCCTTTATGTATTACGATTCGAGAAGTATAAGGTTATGTTTTAATTTTGAATGAATGCTTAAAATTTGCTTGGTTTTGAAGTTTATTATCATATAATATTGGGTTTTGACAGTATATTGTTAGGTTTTTTTATTTTTGAGTGAATGCTTCAGATTCATTGGATTTTGTAGTTTATTATGCTATTAATCGGAGTTCAATATTGATTTTTGATTGTAAAAGTATTGTAATGATGGTTCATGTTCAATCTTAATGTTTTCAAATTTAGATTGTAACATTTAGTTTTATATGCATGTATGAATTGATTATGACGATTTTCAGAAGAATTTCTTCGAACAAAAGGTGTATCCCTTATTGTAAATTTTTCTTCTTGCGAATCTAAGTTTCATCTTCTAAATCTTCTACGGTTTGTAACTCTAACCATGTATCTTTTGACTTATAAGTTCCTTTTTTTCCTTTATATACTAAGAATCGAAAAGTATATGGTTAGGTTTTTGATTTATGAGTGAATGCTTCAAATCCATTGTATTTTGTAGTTTATTATCCTATTATTAGAAGTTTAATAGTGATTGTTGACAATAAAATATGTTAAATTGTAATTTTATACTTACCTAATGAAAGACATGTAATTTTTTTTAACATTGTGCACATGCAAATAAGACATACTCCCTCATTAATCGTCGAATATGCATGTTTATTATATATGCACAAAACATATATTAAATATAGTAATTACTTACCACCCGTTCTATGAGGTTTGAAACGATTCCAACTAGCAGTAAAATATAGTCAATTGATTTTGTTATTTTGAAAAAAAATCACATTAAAACAATAATTCATATGTACTTACCTTTTAGAAGATGCATAATTTTATTTTTAGCAATATACAAATGCAAATAATTATGGAAGACGAATATCAATGTTTATTATATAAACAAAAAAACACATGTTAAATACAAAAAAAATTACCATCCATTCTATGAGTTTTGAACAAATTTCAGCCACTAGTAAAATATATCACATTCATCTTGTTCATTTGAACAAGATTACATTAAAACAAATTTCAATCACTAGTAAAATATTATATAAATGTTTAACTTATTACATACATTATAAAACACAAACCATATATACAACTACTACAATATTCCAAATGCAATCCATAAGTCGGATGCATTATATTAAAAGTATTAAATAATCACCAACATAATCCCTAATTAATTTTAAAATGCAAGAATATCTTAATCATATAATACAAAATAACATTAAGATGAAAATTGAGTAATATTAAATAACTTCTCCATCCCAAAATATATTCCCTAAATGGAAGTAACAAAAACATAATATATATGTACCAATAATTACACATTTATTGCTTATTATAGTTTAAATTTATATAACTATGAAATTAACATATAAATATTTTTTGTGTACGTTATTTGAGTAACTTATTTTATGTCATACTCTCTCAACTCAGCTAGTTGCCCTTCCGAAATTGACTCATAAGTTAACTTGATGTACGTATTTCCATTAATTGTCATTCTTTTCTTCCACTCATAGTGCAACTATATAATTTTTTCAACCTTTAATTATAAGAATTCAACCAAATTCGATTGTTTTGAATTGAATATATGTTCAAAAAACATAATGTATTTGCAACAACATGTTGCAGTCCACTATTTATTGGGAATGCTAAAGGAACTTTTAGTGTTAAATCTCAATATTTAATGAATTATTGTTTTAATGTAATTTTTTTCAAAAGAATAAGATAAAGACTATATATTTTACTGGTGGTTGAAATCGTATTAAACCTCATTGAGTGGGTAGTAATTATTTATTGTATTTAATATATGTTTTTATGCTTATATAATAAATATGCATATTCGACGACTAATGAGCGTGCATGCCATAATTATTTGCATATGTACATTGTCTAAAATAAAATTATATATCTTCCATTGGGTAAATATATAATTACGGTTTAACATACATGAACATCAACCATCTATACAAAACTTTTATTGTTAACAATTACTATTAAACTCTAATTAATATTATCTCATGAGTCAATTTAAGAAGTGCAACTAACTATGTTGAGAGAGTANAACGGAAAACAGCATTATTCCCATCCTTAAATTCAATGTTTCGAATCCCACAAAACTCAGTTTTTTTTGCATTTTTTTATTTCTAATAAAACCCTAAACCCTCAATTACTTACCACACGATCTAAGAGGTTTGAACCTATTCGAACCGCCAGTCAATTGTAGCGTCTTTATCTGGTTTTTTAGAAAAATCACATTAAAACAACAATTACATATATATATTAATGGATAACTTATAAAACATTCGTAACTATTTGCATATGCATATTCCTAAAAATAAAATTATATGTCTTTCAAATGGTTAATATATATGAATTGTTGTTTTAATGTAATTCTTTTCAAAAGAATAAGATGAAGACGATATATTTTACTGGTGGTTGAAATCGTATTAAACCTCATTGAGTGGGTAGTAATTATTTATTGTATTTAATATATGTTTTTATGCTTATATAATAAATATGCATATTCGACGACTAATGAACGTGTATGCCATAATTATTTGCATATGTACATTGTCTAAAATAAAATTATATATCTTCCATTAGGTAAATATACAATTACGGTTTAACATACATGAACATCAACCATCTATACAAAAATTTTATTGTTAACAATTACTATTAAACTCTAATTAATATTATCTCATGAGTCAATTTAAGAAGTGCAACTAACTATGTTGAGAGAGTAAGACATAAAATGAGTTGATATTTTCAAATTACATACACAAAAAATATTCATATGTTAATTATATAGTTATATATATTTAAATCAAAATCAACAATAAATGTGCAATCATTGTTACATATACATTATGTTTTTGCTACGTATACTTAGGAAATATATTTTGGGATAGAGAGATTATTGTAATATTAGTTTATTTTAATGTTATGTTTTATTATAGAATTAAGATATTCTTACATTTTAGAATTAATTAGTGATTATGTTGGTGATTATTTAATATTTTTTAAAAGTGGTGCATTGAACATTCATTCAGTACTATCGAGAGCAACAACTAAGTTAAGAAAGCTTTCAAAATCCATGTCGGACATGCTCATCAAAAATTGAATGGAAGAATTAGATAAATGTATGTTTAATATCTAAAGATTATTTATGTAAAACTAAATACAAATCATTATATGCAAATCTTTTAAAAAATTAGATATATGTTTAATATCTAAAGACAATATAGGAAGCAATACACTACTTACAAATTTTGAGTATGTGGACTCGATCAAACTATAATAATAATCATTTAAAAGTATCCGAGAAAATTATAATAATGCAAACTATGTAATTAACATAGGAATATTTTGTTGTATATATTATTTAAATTTTAACTCCATCAATTGTCACATTATNAAGACTATATATTTTACTGGTGGTTGAAATCGTATTAAACCTCATTGAGTGGGTAGTAATTATTTATTGTATTTAATATATGTTTTTATGCTTATATAATAAATATGCATATTCGACGACTAATGAACGTGTATGCCATAATTATTTGCATATGTACATTGTCTAAAATAAAATTATATATCTTCCATTAGGTAAATATACAATTACGGTTTAACATACATGAACATCAACCATCTATACAAAAATTTTATTGTTAACAATTACTATTAAACTCTAATTAATATTATCTCATGAGTCAATTTAAGAAGTGCAACTAACTATGTTGAGAGAGTAAGATATAAAATGAGTTGATATTTTCAAATTACATACACAAAAAATATTCATATGTTAATTATATAGTTATATATATTTAAATCAAAATCAACAATAAATGTGCAATCATTGTTACATATACATTATGTTTTTGCTACGTATACTTAGGAAATATATTTTGGGATAGAGAGATTATTGTAATATTAGTTTATTTTAATGTTATGTTTTATTATAGAATTAAGATATTCTTACATTTTAGAATTAATTAGTGATTATGTTGGTGATTATTTAATATTTTTTAAAAGTGGTGCATTGAACATTCATTCAGTACTATCGAGAGCAACAACTAAGTTAAGAAAGCTTTCAAAATCCATGTCGGACATGCTCATCAAAAATTGAATGGAAGAATTAGATAAATGTATGTTTAATATCTAAAGATTATTTATGTAAAACTAAATACAAATCATTATATGCAAATCTTTTAAAAAATTAGATATATGTTTAATATCTAAAGACAATATAGGAAGCAATACACTACTTAAAAATTTCGAGTATGTGGACTCGATCAAACTATAATAATAATCATTTAAAAGTATCCTAGAAAATTATAATAATGCAAACTATGTAATTAACATAGGGATCTTTTGTTGTATATATTATTTAAATTTTAACTCCATCAATTGTCACATTATTTCATTGGTTTGCTCATGTTGTAGCGATATTTTACTTTCAACTTTCAATCCCAATTATTGAACCTTTAAAATCGAATAAATGTTCCGTAAACACAATAAATTTGCAACCACAAGTTCGAGTTTTCTTGTTTATTAGAGATATATTAAGAGAAACTTTTAATGTCAAACGACATTATTTACTAACCTAAGCGAAGATGGTTCCACAACAAAATAGTCTCATCGTTTAAAACTTGTGCCATTGACTCTAAAAGCACGCTCATAAGCCCTCTTATTTCTAAACTCTAGGTACATGAATCTGTACAAATAATCATATAACATAAACATATGCAATTATCTTATAATTTAAATGAATCTTATAGGTTTTTGTAAACAATCTCATTTACATTATGATGATTCTGCAATTTACTGCATGAAAAATGACAGATGATGCAAACAAAGTGAGAGACAAGATTGAGAAGTTTAAGACAGAGCTTATGTCTCAATTGGTGCAACTAGATATCAAATTTGAGAAGATGATTGAAACTCGAGCAAAAAAATCAAATCTAGACATTGAAGCCAAAGAGGTGATAATCGAGGATCAAAAAAGACAAATTCATGATCTCAAAGTACAATTAAATTCCGAAATAAATGCCAAGGTAGAGACTTTGAATTTAGTGGGTGAAGTTGAAATTGAGGAGCTTTAGCACATAGATAATCCTCATAATCGTATTATGTACAAACGGCGAAAGCCACCACCGTAAAATGACTCTTTGTTGGAATTGACATCTCATGGTGTTGTAAAAAAAGGAACATATTACTCTTTTTTTACTTTGTTTGTTTGTTTAACTGATTCTTACTTCTTAACGGCAAATGACACGGTTATCTACCTTTCATATTTGCATAAATTGCGAAACAAAGGTAAAAAGTGGAAGTGAGTTACTAATCATTCCCTTGAAAATGAAAATGCTGCTCATCTAATGTATTGATTTTGACTCGTTCTGCAATGTATTTTCTTCTACAGGTGAGAAGGCTTAGGGTTTACTCCGAAATTGACTCATGAGTTAACTTGAAGTACATATTTCCATCAATTGTCATTCTTTTCTTCCACTCATAGTGCAACTATATAATTTTTTCAACCTTCAATTATAAGAATTCAACCAAATTCGATTGTTTTGAATTGAATATATGTTTAAAAAACATAATGTATTTGCAACAACATCTTGCAGTCCACTATTTATTGGGATTGCTAAAAGAAGTTTTAGTGTTAAATCTCAATATTTAATGACCTCAATGATAACATATGGACCACACATAATTTAAAAGTGTGCCATTTACTCTAGGACTATGCTCATAAATCATTGTATTTGCAAACAATACGGCATACAAGGTATTTCACACAACCGCTTAATAAAAATATATGGAGATGTCTTATAATTCAAGTTATATACATACCAAATAGAAGACATATAATTTTATTTTTAGCAATATGCATATGCAAATAATCTCGGACTGCACGCATCATTAATATGTTATTATATAAGCTCAAAAGCACATACTAAATATGTCAATTACTTACCACCCGATGTATGAGGATTGAACCTATTCGAACCGGCAGTCAAATAGAGCGTCTTTATCTGGTTTTATTGAAAAATCACATTAAAACAACAATTACATATATACAAATGTATAACTTATACAACATTCGTAATTATTTGCATATGCATATTCCTAAAAATAAAATTATGCGTCATTCAAATGGTTAATATATATGAATTGTTGTTTTAATGTAATTTTTTTCAAAAGAATAAGATGAAGACTATATATTTTACTGGTGGTTGAAATCGTATCAAACATCACTGAGTGGGTAGTAATTATTTATTGTATTTAATATATGTTTTTATGCTTATATAATAAATATGCATATTCGACGACTAATGAGCGTGCATGCCATAATTATTTGCATATGTACATTGTTAAAAATAAAATTATATATCTTCCATTGGGTAAATATACAATTACGGTTTAACATACATGAACATCAACCATCTATACAAAACTTTTATTGTTAACAATTACTATTAAACTCTGATTAATATTATCTCATGAGTCAATTTAAGAAGTGCAACTAACTATGTTGAGAGAGCAAGACATAAAATGAGTTGATATTTTCAAATTACATACACAAAAAATATTCATATGTTAATTATATAGTTATATATATTTAAACAATAATCAACAATAAATGTGCAATCATTGTTACATATACATTATGTTTTTGCTACTTACACTTAGGAAATATATTTTGGGATAGAGAGATTATTGTAATATTAGTTTATCTTAATATTATGTTTTATTATAGAATTAAGATATTCTTAATTATTTTTTTAAAAGTGGTGCCTTGAACATTACTTCAGTACTATCGAGAGCAACAACTAAGTTAAGAAAGCTTTCAAAATCCATGTCGGACATACTCATCAAAAATTGAATGGAAGAATTAGATAAATGTATGTTTAATATCTAAAGAATATGAGTTTTACAAGATTATGAAAGTAAGTGTGATGAAATCAACTTCCTTAAGTATTTCTCAAAGTCACATCGTAATAATATTTTATCCTCCATCTCATCTTTTTGGCTTCATAGTTTTATTCCGTGCATAAACTAGGGAGCTGATCTACCTCATAACTTAAGTTGTTAAACGTTACGATACCAAAAGTATAGAATGTGATTTTTAAAAGAACATATCATGGAATTTTGAGACATTAAACAAATTTATCTCAAATATAAGGATATCTACCACAACCTTCTTTTGTGGAGTTGATGGTCTCTTGACGGCAGTCTGATAACCTTCTCACCTGTAGAAGAAAATGCATTGCAGAACGAACCAAAATCAATACATTAGATGAGGAACATTTTGATTTTAAAGGGAAGAATTAGTAACTCACTTCCACTTTTTACCTTTGTTTTGCAATTTATGCAAATATGAAAGGAAGATGACCGTGTCATTTGCCGTCATGAAGTAAGAATCAGTCAAACAAACAAACAAAGTAAAAAAATAGTAATATGTTCCCTTTATTACAACACCATGAGATGCCAATTCCAACAAAAAGTCGTTTTACGGTGGTGTCTTTCGTGTTTGTACATAATATGATTCTGAGGATTATCATTGTGCTTAAGCTCCTCAATTTCAACTTCACCACTAAATTCAAAGCCTCTACCTTGGCATTTATTTAGGAATTTAGTTGTGCTTTGAGATCATGAATTTGTCTTTTTTGATCCTCGATTATCACCTCTTTGGCTTCAATGTTTAGATTTGATTTTTTTGCAATTTGAGTTTCAATCATCTTCTCAAATTTGATATCTAGTTGCACCAATTGAGACATAAGCTATGTCTAAACTTCTCAATCTTGTCTCTCACTTTGTTTACATCATTTGCCATTTTTCATGCAGTAAATTGCAAAATCATCATAATGTAAATGCGATAGTTTACAAAAACATATAAGATTCCTTTAAATTATTAGATAATTGCATACATTTATGTTATACGATTATTTGTACAAATTCGTGTACTTAGAATTTAGAAATAGGAGGGTTTATGTGCGTGCTTTTAGAGTCAATGGCACAAGTTTAAACGATGAGATTATTTTGTTGTGGAACCATCTTCGCTTAGGTCAGTAGATAATGTCGTTTGACATTAAAAGTTTCTCTTAATGTATCTCTAATAAGCAAGAAACTCGAATTTATGGTTGCAAATATATTGTGTTTATTGAACATTTATTCGATTTTAAAGGTTCAATAATTGGGATTGAAAGTTGAAAGTAAAATATCACTACAACATGAGCAAACCAATGAAATAATGTGACAATTAATGGAGTTAAAATTTAAATAATATATACAACAAAAGATCCCTATGTTAATTACATAATTTGCATTATTATAATTATCTAGGATGCTTTTAAATGATTATTATTATAGTTTGATCGAGTCCACATACTCGAATTTTTAAGTAGTGTATTGCTTCCTATATTGTCTTTAGATATTAAACATATATCTAATTTTTTAAAAGATTTGCATATAGTGATTTGTATTTAGTTTTACATAAATAATCTTTAGATATTAAACATACATTTATCTAATTCTTTCATTCAATTTTTGATGAGCATGTTCGACATGGATTTTGAAAGCTTTCCTGACTTAGTTGTTGCTCTCGATAGTACTGAAAGAATGTTCAAGACACCACTTTTTTAAAATATTAAATAATCACCAACATAATCACTAATTAATTCTAAAATATAAGAATATCTTAATTCTATAATAAAACATAACATTAAGATAAACTAATATTACAACAATCTCTCTATCCCAAAATATATTTCCTAAGTGTAAGTAGCAAAAACATAATGTATATGTAATAATGATTGCACATTTATTGTTGATTATGGTTTAAATATATATAACTATATAATTAACATATGAATATTTTTTGTGTACGTAATTTGAAAATATCAACTCATTTTATGTCTTACTCTCTCGACATAATTAGTTGCACTTCTTAAATTGACTAATGAGATAATATTAATCAAAGTTTAATAGTAATTGTTAACAATAAAAATTTTGTATAGATACTTGATGTTCATGTATGTTAAACCGTAATTGTATACTTACCCAATGGAAGATATATAATTTTATTTTAGACAATGTACATATGCAAATAATTATGGCATGCACGCTCATTAGTCGTCGAATATACATATTTATTATACAAACATAAAAACATATATTAAATACAATAAATAATTACTACCCACTCAGTGATGTTTGATACGATTTCAACCACCAGTAAATATATCGTCTTCATCTTATTCTTTTGAAAAGAATTNAATTGTGATGAAGTCGCCGTGTCCCACGGAGATTTATTCACCACGCATGGCATCTTAAATTTAAAACTACCTGTCTCACTAGATGTCCCGGGATCACAGCGAGCCCTTTTTCGGTGGCTCTCGCTAATGCTTGGCTCCGGCTCGCCCCCATTCGTAGTAGTTGAGGGGCGACGTCTTGGAGTAGGAGCAGATGTTGGTGTCACGGGTCTAGCTATGTTTTTCGGATACCATAATCGTTCCGGCACCCAATCTCGGTTGGTATGTGTCCAACCACGAGACAACTCTTTCAAACCATAATAGGGAATTTTATTTACCTTTTCGAATAGTTGTCTTTGCTTACGACGTAGTTCACCGAGGGTGCACGTTTCGCTTTGACTTCTTGGATTTCTTAGCGACGCCGGAACCGGAATACGCCAAAAATCTTCATACGCACCAGTCCCATCCAAGAATGTTTCTAACTCATCTCGTAGCTTGATTTCCCTTTGCGCATTCACTGCTTCTTGCAACTTCTCCACTGCTTGATCGTACAATTTTCCGTGGCAAACAATGGTCCCGTCTCTTGCTCGGATGTCGAACGTAAATTGGGTTAAGATCGGTTCTTCGTCCTCCGTTGCCATTCGAAAAGGGTAGAGTAATGTGGAAAGTGGGTAGAGAATTTCGAAAATTTTGATCTTATTTAGATCTATTTATAGGCAAAAAGATGAGTATTGAAGAAGCTATTAAAATTGGGTTCGGGCCTGTAATAGTTTGGGCCCGAAATTAATGGGCCAAAGAAGAGTATAGAGGAAGCTACCCAACTAGATAGTGGGCTTGTAATAGTTTGGGCCCGGAATTAATTTCGGGTCCGTCGATGAATAGTAACTCCGGTATTGAATAGTGAACTACGGTGGTGAATAGTAATCTCGGGTAAAATAATAAGTCAGGGTTCAATAGTGATATCCGCGGTGAATAGTAACTTCGGTCATGAATAATAACTCCGGTATAAATAGTAAAATCGGCGATGAATAGTACTAATAAACCCGGGCCAAAGCCCAATTTCACTATCTTGTTCTACACGCTTATTGGGCCAATTAATTCCGGGCCCAAACTATTACAAGCCCGAACCCAAATTGAGTGGCTTGCTCGACACTCTTATTGGCCCCATGCGTTTCGGGCCCGAACAGTAACAAACCCGATCCCATTATGAATAGTAACTCCGGCGATGAACAGTGAACTGCGGGGGTGAATAGTGACACGCGCAAACTTATAACCCCGTGAATGAATAGTGACTCCGTCGATGAATAGTAACTCCGGTAATGAATAGCAACGTCCGACGGTGAATAGCAACACCGCGATAGAATAGTGACTCCGGCATTAATAGCGAAATCGGCGATGAATAGTTAACCTAAACCAGGGCCCAAACTATTACAAACCCGAGCCCAATTTGACTATCTTGTTCTTCACGCTTTTTGGGCCCATTAATTCTGGGCCCAAACTATTATAAGCCCGAGCCCACATTGAGTGGCTTGCTCGACACTCTTATTGGGCCCATGCGTTTCGGGCTCGAACAGTAACTAGCCCGATCCCAATATGAATAGTAACTCCGGCGATGAACAGTGAACTGCGGGGGTGAATAGTGAACACGCGCAGACTGATAACACCGTGAATGAATAGTGACTCCGTCGATGAATAGTAACTCCGGTAATGAATAGCGACGTCCGACGGTGAATAGCAAAACCGCGATAGAACAGTAACTCCGGCATGAATAGTAAAATCGCGATGAATACTACTAATAAACCCGGGCCCAAACTATTACAAGCCCGAGCCCAATTTGACTATCCTGTTGTACACGCTTATTGGGCCCATTAATTCCGGGCCCAAACTATTACAAGCCCGAGCCCAGATTGAGTGGCTTGCTCGACACTCTTATTGGGCCCATGCGTTTCGGGCTCGAACAGTAACTAGCCCGATCCCAATATGAATAGTAACTCCGGCGATGAACAGTGAACTGCGGTGGTGAATAGTGGACACGGGCAAACTAATTACCCCGTGCATGAATAGTGACTCCGTCGATGAATAGTAACTCCGACAATGAATAGCGACGTCCGACGGTGAATAGCAAAACCGCGATAGAACAGTAACTCCGGCATGAATAGTGAAATCGCGATGAATAGTACTAATAACCCCTAAACCCTAAAATATGAATAGTAACTCCGGCATGAATAGTGAAATCGGCGATGAATAGTACTAATAAACACTAAACCCAAAACACTAAACCCTATACCCTAAAATATGAACAGTAACTCCGCCATGAATAGTGAAATCGGCGATGAATACTACTAATAAACCCGGGCCCAAACTATTACAAACCCGAGCCCAATTTGACTATCCTGTTGTACACGCTTTTTGGGCCCATTAATTCTGGGCCCAAACTATTATAAGCCCGAGCCCACATTGAGTGGCTTGCTCGACACTCTTATTGGGCCCATGCGTTTCGGGCTCGAACAGTAACTAGCCCGATCCCAATATGAATAGTAACTCCGGCGATGAACAGTGAACTGCGGTGGTGAATAGTGGACACGGGCAAACTAATTACCCCGTGCATGAATAGTGACTCCGTCGATGAATAGTAACTCCGACAATGAATAGCGACGTCCGACGGTGAATAGCAAAACCGCGATAGAACAGTAACTCCGGCATGAATAGTAAAATCGCGATGAATAGTACTAGTAACCCCTAAACCCTAAAATATGAATAGTAACTCCGGCATGAATAGTGAAATCGGCGATGAATAGTACTAATAAACACTAAACCCAAAACACTAAACCCTATACCCTAAAATATGAACAGTAACTCCGCCATGAATAGTGAAATCGGCGATGAATACTACTAATAAACCCGGGCCCAAACTATTACAAGCCCGAGCCCAATTTGACTATCCTGTTGTACACGCTTATTGGGCCCATTAATTCCGGGCCCAAACTATTACAAGCCCGAGCCCAGATTGAGTGGCTTGCTCGACACTCTTATTGGCCCATGCGTTTCGGGCCCGAACAGTAACAAACCCGATCCCAATATGAATAGTAACTCCGGCGATGAACAGTGAACTGTGGGGGTGAATAGTGAACACGCACAAACTAATAACCCCGTGAATGAATAATGACTCCGTCGATGAATAGTAACTCCGGTAATGAATAGCGACGTCCGACGGTGAATAGGGTTTAGGGTTTAGGGTTTAGGGTTTAGGGTTTTAGGGTTTTAGGGTTTAGGGTTTAGGGTTTAGGGTTTGGGTTTAGGGTTTAGATCTAATTATAAAGATCCATGTGATATATGACATAAAAATTGTAGCCCTTGATTAAAATCTAAATCAACCGCTTTTGATCTACCATGCCTTTAATACTTGCCTAATTAAAAGCATTCTCATTAATGCTCACAGTTGAAGAATTAAGGATGAGTTTTTGTTACTCTTTCACTTTAACTTATCTTAGTCGATGCTCCAAAGCAGGTATGGTGGTTTGGTAAGGGTTTAGGGTTTCATTAGAAAAAAAAATGCAAAAAAAAAAAGTGTTTGGTGGGATTTGAACTCGTGACTTTAGGGATGGGAATAATGCTGTTTCCGTTTGGCTACGGGTTTTTTCATACTTTGCATGTTTTCAGTATAATTGAATTATATAAATTAAAAATTGCATAAAATAATGATGGATGTGGGAATCGAACACTTGACTTGAGTGGTACTTCTTACCAATTGGCCAGGCTTTTGATCATTTATTTGGAGCATCAGTTATATTATATAAATTGTATGGGGTTGTTTCTCTTCCCTAGCTTTAAGGCAGCCGCCATAGCCGGCGGTGGCATAATCGCGCCTTGGGCGTGAAATTTTTTTTAGGGTTTTTCGCAATGAAGACGCAAAATTTCTAATGCATAAATTAGGGTTTTGGAGAAAATTACACCGGTGTGTAACGAAAAATCTATACCCTCGATGCTATCAGACGAAGCCGCCGAAGGCGGCTGAGCTGGGTCCCGGGAGCAAATTACACCGATGTGTAACGAAAAATCTATACCCTCGATGCTATCAGGCGAAGCCGGTGAAGGCGTCTGAGCCGGGTCCTGGGAGCAAATTACACCGATGTGTAATGAAAAATCTTTACCCTCGATGCTATCAGGCGAAGCCGCCCTTGGCGACTGAGCCTGGTCCCGGGAGCAAATTACACCGATGTGTAACGAAAAATCTATACCCTCGATGCTATCAGGCGAAGCTGCCTTAGGCGGTTGAGCCGCGTCCCGGGAGCAAATTACACCGGTGTGTAACGAAAAATATATACCCTCGATGCTATCGGACGAAGACGCCGAAGGCAGCTCTAACGAAATTAATTCCCTAAACCCTAATGCATAACATCATTAACAAACCCTAGACGATTGACATTAAAACATCATTTATAGTATGAATAATATGATATCCTAAACCACACATCAAAGAAATCTTATCTCTACATTATAAAACCAAAACCCTAGGTTTAGTGAAATGACACGTGTCCTAACTAAGTGCAAAACATCATACTTTCATCATTTAACATAATGAATACACTCATTAGAAAACCCTAGATGATTAACATTAAACATCATTTATATTATGAAACCTAATGCATAACATCATTAAAAAAACCCCTGACTATTAACATTAAAACATCATTTATAGTATGAATCATATGATGTCCTAATCCACACATCACCAAAATCTAATCACTACAATATAAAACGTAAATCCTAGGTTTAGTGCAATGAGCGTTTGGATCATAGAAAGTGTAGGGCCAACCACTAATAGATCATATGATGTTAACTAGAAACATGCAGGATTAGATCTAGATGATTGACAATCTCGACATCACATCAACATAATAGTCAGTGAGAAAGCCCGGCATCATGATCCGATCGTCGTATGCAATAACAAACCGAACAAGGTCTTTCATTGTCCATTCCGGAGGCTCGAGAGACCTGTTTTGACTAAGAAGCTCTGTGTATGCTTCACTTATTTTATCAAATACTTGCTTACAGGAGCGCGTCCGAACTTGTTGAAGAAGGACATGACGAGAAAGACAGACTCTCATCCTCCTGCAGTGTTGAATAGAGCATCTTATGATATCACTCATGAGATAAGCATAAGAAAAACTACCAGCGAGATGTACGAGCGACTGACTCATACTTTATTCCTGATGAGAACTTTAGGACCGGGTACCTTGCAATGGATGATGCCCAATAACGATTAGGCCGATCCATATGGTAGAAGCGAACTTATGCCGCCCAATAGTATACTTAAGATAAAATGGCCCGATGTTCCGCGATAGGACCGAAGATTACCTTGGCGAAATAAAACGTTTTCTGACAGCTGGCTCCGTGGTTTGGTCCAAACGGTTACAAACCCACGTGTTCCACGCTTCGGGCCTTCACACGTTTACCACGCCTCGGGCCAGAACACGCGTCGGTCCCGGCCTCGTTTTACATCGCGCGACAACAACCTCTAACAAACCTGTCAGAGGCAGTTACAGAGCGTGAATTACACACGCCATCAACTCTATAAATACATAGCACAACGACGAAAAAAAAGAAGACCCTCTGGACGCATAAGAACATGCCGTTACCCTGCCGGAGTTCTTATTGCTTTCTTATTCTATGTTATCTTCTTTAAGCCTTTACTGTATTCTGTAATGGATCTTTTGATTAGTGAACAGGTTAAGAGCTTAATTCGCTCTTAGCCAAGTGGTTTTCTCCCCAATTCCTGGGGTTTCCACTATAAATCGCTTTGTCTCATTGTAATTTCCAGTTTCTTAATCGTTTTCCCATAAAAAACAAATCAAAACCGAGTTCGTTTGCTGACGAACATGATGACTGTTGGTACCCCCTAAAAAGGGACCATAACAGTTTGGCGCCGTCCGTGGGGACGATTCTCTAATCCCATTTGAGTTTTCTACCAGGGATAGGATAATCAAAGGCATGGCGACTGNTACTTGCCTAATTAAAAGCATTCTCATTAATGCTCACAGTTGAAGAATTAAGGATGAGTTTTTGTTACTCTTTCACTTTAACTTATCTTAGTCGATGCTCCAAAGCAGGTATGGTGGTTTGGTAAGGGTTTAGGGTTTCATTAGAAAAAAAAATGCAAAAAAAAAAAGTGTTTGGTGGGATTTGAACTCGTGACTTTAGGGATGGGAATAATGCTGTTTCCGTTTGGCTACGGGTTTTTTCATACTTTGCATGTTTTCAGTATAATTGAATTATATAAATTAAAAATTGCATAAAATAATGATGGATGTGGGAATCGAATACTTGACTTGAGTGGTACTTCTTACCAATTGGCCAGGCTTTTGATCATTTATTTGGAGCATCAGTTATATTATATAAATTGTATGGGGTTGTTTCTCTTCCCTAGCTTTAAGGCAGCCGCCATAGCCGGCGGTGGCATAATCGCGCCTTGGGCGTGAAATTTTTTATAGGGTTTTTCGCAATGAAGACGCAAAATTTCTAATGCATAAATTAGGGTTTTGGAGAAAATTACACCGGTGTGTAACGAAAAATCTATACCCTCGATGCTATCAGACGAAGCCGTCGAAGGCGGCTGAGCTGGGTCCCGGGAGCAAATTACACCGATGTGTAACGAAAAATCTATACCCTCGATGCTATCAGGCGAAGCCGGTGAAGGCGTCTGAGCCGGGTCCTGGGAGCAAATTACACCGATGTGTAATGAAAAATCTTTACCCTCGATGCTATCAGGCGAAGCCGCCCTTGGCGACTGAGCCTGGTCCCGGGAGCAAATTACACCGATGTGTAACGAAAAATCTATACCCTCGATGCTATCAGGCGAAGCTGCCTTAGGCGGCTGAGCCGCGTCCCGGGAGCAAATTACACCGGTGTGTAACGAAAAATATATACCCTCGATGCTATCGGGCGAAGACGCCGAAGGCAGCTCTAACGAAATTAATTCCCTAAACCCTAATGCATAACATCATTAACAAACCCTAGACGATTGACATTAAAACATCATTTATAGTATGAATAATATGATATCCTAAACCACACATCAAAGAAATCTTATCTCTACATTATAAAACCAAAACCCTAGGTTTAGTGAAATGACACGTGTCCTAACTAAGTGCAAAACATCATACTTTCATCATTTAACATAATGAATACACTCATTAGAAAACCCTAGATGATTAACATTAAACATCATTTATATTATGAAACCTAATGCATAACATCATTAAAAAAACCCCTGACTATTAACATTAAAACATCATTTATAGTATGAATCATATGATGTCCTAATCCACACATCACCAAAATCTAATCTCTACAATATAAAACGTAAACCCTAAGTTTAGTGCAATGAGCGTTTGGATCATAGAAAGTGTAGGGCCAACCACTAATAGATCATATGATGTTAACTAGAAACATGCAGGATTAGATCTAGATGATTGACAATCTCGACATCACATCAACATAATAGTCAGTGAGAAAGCCCGGCATCATGATCCGATCGTCGTATGCAATAACGAACCGAACAAGGTCTTTCATTGTCCATTCCGGAGGCTCGAGAGACCTGTTTTGACTAAGAAGCTCTGTGTATGCTTCACTTATTTTATCAAATACTTGCTTACAGGAGCGCGTCCGAACTTGTTGAAGAAGGACATGACGAGAAAGACAGACTCTCATCCTCCTGCAGTGTTGAATAGAGCATCTTATGATACCACTCATGAGATAAGCATAAGAAAAACTACCAGCGAGATGTACGAGCGACTGACTCATACTTTATTCCTGATGAGAACTTTAGGACCGGGTACCTTGCAATGGATGATGCCCAATAACGATTAGGCCGATCCATATGGTAGAAGCGAACTTATGCCGCCCAATAGTATACTTAAGATAAAATGGCCCGATGTTCCGCGATAGGACCGAAGATTACCTTGGCGAAATAAAACGTTTTCTGACAGCTGGCTCCGTGGTTTGGTCCAAACGGTTACAAACCCACGTGTTCCACGCTTCGGGCCTTCACACGTTTACCACGCCTCGGGCCAGAACACGCGTCGGTCCCGGCCTCGTTTTACATCGCGCGACAACAACCTCTAACAAACCTGTCAGAGGCAGTTACAGAGCGTGAATTACACACGCCATCAACTCTATAAATACATAGCACAACGACGAAAAAAAAGAAGACCCTCTGGACGCATAAGAACAGGCCGTTACCCTGCCGGAGTTCTTATTGCTTTCTTATTCCATGTTATCTTCTTTAAGCCTTTACTGTATTCTGTAATGGATCTTTTGATTAGTGAACAGGTTAAGAGCTTAATTCGCTCTTAGCCAAGTGGTTTTCTCCCCAATTCCTGGGGTTTCCACTATAAATCGCTTTGTCTCATTGTAATTTCCAGTTTCTTAATCGTTTTCCCATAAAAAACAAATCAAAACCGAGTTCGTTTGCTGACGAACAGGATGACTGTTGGTACCCCCTAAAAAGGGACCATAACAGTTTGGCGCCGTCCGTGGGGACGATTCTCAAATCCCATTTGAGATTTCTACCAAGGATAGGACAATCAAAGGCATGGCGACTGGAACTTCGACAAATGACAGTGACGTGCTTCCCGACAGTCTCCCAGCACCAACATTCACTTTACAGGATCTGGAAGCTGTCGTCAGGAGGTGGTACTGAAAATTACGTCGGAGAGAAGTGGAACAGAACCACCGGCTGTTTCAAGCTCTGTTCCAAGAAGCAGAGGGTACGAGAGTGACCCTGACGAGCGCAACACTGATGAGGAGGAAATCATGAGGTGCGGTGTAACAACGAGGAGGCCGAGATATCGATCCACTCCTCCTCCCCCGGCCAGGGCTCTAACTCCCGCTCCTAAGAATGATCAGGAGCAGATGCAGCGACGGATTGACGAGCTCACCAAGGAGTTGGAGAGCATGCGTGCGCTGAAGGAATGCGAACCTAATCTGGGACGCAATCCTGGTTTATTTAACAGAGCCATGGAGGCCCCAATCAGGCGAAATAAGGATGATGACTGGTGGCATAATCTGCATGCGGTCCAAACGTCATCCCAACAATCTGAAGGCGTGTCCGCCGCCTTGGGAGATTTGATGCTCCCCTTTTTCGAAGAGATCTGGGCGGCAGTCCCAGATCGGCATTATCGCAACCCCAAGGGGTTGCCGACGTTTCGCGGTGACGGTGATCCGATCGATCACGTTGCCGATTTTGAATTACGCAAGGGAACGGTTCGGGCCTCAGATTCGCTGAAGTGCCGCATCTTCTCGGCAGGATTACAAGGCGACGCGCGAACGTGGTTCAAAAATTTGTTGGCCCGATCCATACAGTCGTATGGCGGATTTATTTTGGCTTTCTCAGAGCAATTCGCTCCAAATATAGGACCGCCATGAAGCAGACATGAACTATATCAGTTGAGATACATCCCGGCAAAAATGAGTCTTCGGTCCTTCATGGAGAAATTCAATAGGACCGCCCTGAACATCAAGCTTGAGCTCCGGGACAAGATTGATATTCTACAGTAGGTCTTGGGACCGTGTGGCCTTTCAGCCAGTTTGGTAAAGAGCCCACCATCCATATTGGGAAAATTTCTTCAGAAAATCAACAAGTATATTAAGGTGGATGAAGCGCTGGGGCTAGGCTATGAGAAACCTGGCGGGAATTCTGAGCCCGCATGTGATCATAGGGTTTCCTACCCTAAGAAACAATCGCGAGAAGTAGCGGCTGTAGTTGAGAAAGACGTCCCCCTGAAGAAGGAGGACGATCGGGTGTATTGCGAACTACATCATAACCGCGTTCACCCAACTTTGAAGTGCCCACTGTTGAAGGAGACAGTAGCGACAATGAATAAAGAAAGGCCCGGCCGGAATGATTAGAAGGGCAAGCGAGCTGAATCCCCCCGAAAGGGACATCAGGGTGACGATCGTCACAGGCCGCGGGGAAGGGATAATCGGGGACAACCCAGAAATTATAATGATCGGATGGAGGACGACGGTCTCCTCCGCCGGACCAAGACAGAGGCCAACACGGTCGAGAGAACCGTGGTCAGGGCCGAAGAAGAAGATGGCGGGGCCGTGGCGGCAGAGCCCCGCAAAACGAGGGTAAAAGACAGGAGCATGTCGCTCCTCCCACCTGCTGAAACAAGTGCCCAACCTCCTCAAAATGAGGCGGCACCCCGAGAAGTAGCCGAAGATATTTATGTTATCTCCGGTGGTCTGAGGATAAATGAATCGGTCCAGGACCAAAAGAGAACCGCGCGCGGAGACTCCGCTGAGAGCTCCGAATCTATGGCACTGGTTAAATATGATCCAGCTGAACGGTCCCNTTTGTTAGAAAGAAAAGCGGCGAGTTAAGATTGTGCTACGACTACAGAGAATTAAACAAGGTCACGATAAAGAATAAGTACCCGTTGCCTAGGATAGACGACTAGTTTGATCAGTTACAAGGTGCAAAGGTATTCTCAAATTTAGACCTGAGGTCAGGGTACCATCAAGTTCGAGTAAGAGAAGGAGACATACCGAAGACAGCCATTCGAACGAGGTACGGCCATTACGAATGCACGGTGGTACCGTTTGGATTAACTATTGCCCCAGCAATTTTCATGGATTTGATGAATCGGGTGTTTCGTCAATACCTAGACAAGTTTGTGGTGGTGTTCATTGACGACATCCTAGTTTACTCTCGCAACCAGGAAGAACACGAGCAACATTTGAGAATAGTGTTACAGACTCTCAGACAAGAGAAGTTATATGCCAAATACAGTAAGTGTGAATTCTGGATGGACAGCATAGCTTTCCTAGGCCACGTCATATCAGCAGGGGGGGTGACAGGAGACCCAACAAAGATAGAAACAGTTACGAATTGGCCAAGGCCGACAAATGCTCGGGAGGTAAGGAGTTTCTTAGGTTTAGCCGGGTACTACCGCAAATTCATCGAAGGGTTCGCAAGGATTGCTAAACCGTTGACAAATTTGACCCGAAAGGAAACGAGGTAAACATGGGATGAGAAATGCGAAGAAAGTTTTGAATGTCTCAAGGCCAAACTGACATCTGCTCCAATACTGGTATTACCCACATCAGGGCAGGATTTCACGGTATACAGCGACGCATCGAAAGAAGGACTCGGGTGTGTACTGATGCAAGGAGGGAAAGTTATAGCATATGCATCACGTCAGTTGAAGATACATGAGTTAAACTACCCGACACATGATTTGGAATTAGCCGCGGTAGTATTCGCACTCAAGATTTGGAGACATTACTTGTACGGGGTGAAATGCGAGATTTTCACCGACCACAAGAGTTTGAAGTACCTATTCACCCAGAAGGAACTTAATATGAGACAACGGAGATGGTTGGAACTGATAAAAGATTATGATCTGGACATCCAATATCACCCCGGAAAGGCAAACCAGGTAGCCGATGCATTGAGCAGAAAGACTCATGGCGCGCTAGCCAACACGTTGATTAGGGAAATGGAGAGCCTGCAACTGGAAATGGTAGAATCGACCACAGTCATGTTAGGGACGATTACCGCGAAGCCGGGGATACTGGAGGAGGTACTAGAAGCACAGATATCGGACCCTGAGAAACCCGTGACGCGAAAAGGGGGGGACAGAACCGATAAATGGGAAATAAGCAAAGGNTCAAGGCGAAACTGACATCTGCTCCAATACTAGTATTACCCACACCAGGGCAGGATTTCACGGTATACAGCGACGCTTCGAAAGAAGGACTCGGGTGTGTACTGATGCAAGGGGGGAAAGTTATAGCATATGCATCACGTCAGTTGAAGATACATGAGTTAAACTACCCGACACATGATTTGGAATTAGCCGCGGTAGTATTCGCACTCAAGATTTGGAGACATTACTTGTACGGGGTGAAATGCGAGATATTCACCGACCACAAGAGTTTGAAGTACCTATTCACTCAGAAGGAACTTAATATGAGACAACGGAGATGGTTGGAACTGATAAAAGATTATGATCTGGACATCCAATATCACCCCGGAAAGGCAAACCAGGTAGCCGATGCATTGAGCAGAAAGACTCATGGCGTGCTAGCCAACACGTTGATTAGGGAAATGGAGAGCCTACAACTGGAAATGGTAGAATCGACCACAGTCATGTTAGGGACGATTACCGCGAAGCCGGGGATACTGGAGGAGGTACTAGAGGCACATATATCGGACCCTGAGAAACCCGTGACGCGAAAAGGGGGGGACAGAACCGATAAATGGGAAATAAGCAAATGAAGCGATGGGCTAATCCGGATGAATGAACGTATATGGGTACCAAACAGACCAGAGTTAAGAAAGAAGATTATGACGGAAGCACGCAGTTCATCATTCTCAGTTCACCCAGGAAGTACTAAGATGTATCGAGACCTAAAGACGCACTGGTGGTGGAATAGAATGAAAAACGAGATTGCCAACTTTGTGGCAAAATGCGAAAACTGCCAACGAGTTAAGGCCGAACACCAACGCCCGGGGGGCGAACTACAACCCTTAGAAATTCCAGAATGGAAATGGGATAGCATCGGCATGGACTTTGTGGTAGGACTACCCAAGAGCCCACGGAAGAACGACGCAATATGGGTAGTGGTGGACCGTCTTACGAAGGCGGCTCACTTTTTAGCAGTCAAGACAACGTACGGAGTGGACATGCTAGCCAGAATATATGTGGATAACATAGTCAAATTACATGGAGTTCCAGTAAATATCGTGTCAGACAGGGACCCGAGATTCACGTCTAGATTTTGGCAGAGTTTACAGAAATCGCTCGGAACTCATGTAATGACCAGGAAAGACGGCACAAACGGAATCCAGACAGGTTAGAACCGCATAAATTCTTCTTAAAAACATGAAATGAGGGGTAGTTTAGTATATTAATATAAGAAGAGAGAAATGAGGAAGGAGGGGCAAAAGGGTCATTTGGACAATTTAGAAACCTATAAATAGGAGTGGAATGGGAAAAGAATGGGNCATGTCCTACCTGTGGCTGATCGTGCTCATGAACACGATGCCGGGTTCGGTGTTCTCACCTCGCCCCGAGATTTCTTTTTCTTTTTCTTATTTCACACCCTTTCGATTCGATTTAATATTCATTTAAATTCCTAACTGTGAACCTTCTTTTAATTTACTATGTTTGCTCCGCTTATGTAATGACCCGGAAAAAGGACAGCACAAACTGAATCCAGACAGGTTAGAACCGCACAATTATTGTTTAGAAAAGGAAAGGAAAGGTAATTTTGTAAATTAACATAAGAAGAGGGGATTTTGGAAGGAGGGGTGAAAGGGTCATTTGGACAAGAGGAGAAACCTATAAATAGGAGTGGAATGTGAAAATAAGGGTCATTTTGGGGCAAAAACGTGAGAAAAATCGAGAGAAAAGGGAATTATCGCGATTCCAGGGACTGCAGTGCAAATTGTCGCGAAAAAGGGGCTGCAGTGCAAATTATCGCGATTCCAGGGACTGCAGTGCAAATTGTCGCGAAAAAGGGGCTGCAGTGCAAATTATCGCGATTCCAGGGACTGCAGTGCAAATTGTCGCGAAAAAGGGGCTGCAGTGCAAATTGTCGCGGATTTCGGGCTGCAGTGCAAATTATCGCGATTCCAGGGGCTGCAGTGCAAATTGTCGCGGATTTCGGGCTGCAGTGCAAATTATCGCGATTCCAGGGGCTGCAGTGCAAATTGTCGCGAAAAAGGGGGCTGCAGTGCAAATTGTCGCGGATTTCGGGCCTTTTGTGCAAATTATCGCGATTTTAGGGCTGAACGTGTAAATAGTGGTGCAATTATCGCGAAAACGGATATTTAGGCAAGTCATCGCGGAAGTTAAGGGACCGAAACGTAAACTACCGGATATACGAAGAGTAACGGGCGATAGGACGAGCAGGTAAACGGAGTGAACATAGTAGATTAAAAGAAGGTTCAAAATTACAGCTTAAATGAATACTAAATCGAAACGAGAGGAGTGTGAATAAAACAGAAATCTCGGGGTGAGGTGAGCACACCAAACCCGGCATCGTGTTCATGAGCACGGTCTGCCACAGGTAGGGCATGTCCGAGGAGGAATACTTGAGTTCTCCGGAACAGCATTGTGCGCATTACAGAGCCGAACGGAACTGGGCAGGACGGGGTAGCGCCCGAACCCTGACCGGAGAAGGGAGGCATATAGTCTCGTCGAGCCAACTAATAGCTGACGGTTGGTTTGGGCGAGACATGTCGTCGGGCATGTAAAAACCGACCACAGTAGAAACGTAAAAGAGTAGAGAGAAAGGATATAGAAAGGAGAGGAAAAGATAAGTGAATGAGTAGAATAAAAGAAGGAAATGAAAATGGATAAAAATCTTACGAACTTAATAATATTGCACAGAAGTTTCTTTTAATAGACTATGACCGTTTTACAGATTTTGTAGGGGGAGGACCGGAGACTTAGGTGACATTGGAACTGAGGTCGTCGATCGTCCGCTGTACGAGTTGCCCCTTTTGTTTTCGTTTTGTTTGTTATCACTTAGTTGTATGTTGAAAAAAAACGATGGTATTTCCGATTCCGAATTAGGTTTTAATTAAAGATGCTCATTTTCATGTCGCTTGCGTATAGAAAAAGTTAGGGCCGGTTTTCGGTCGTTACAGCTTACCTGGTCGTTCTATCGCCTGGTGCTTCCTTGTTCCCTACTCCCTGCATATACGTATTAATATGTTATACCGTTGTGTAGCTCTATGACTTACTCTCGTTAGTTAGTCGAATTATGCGTCAATTGGCGGTCTTACCCTAGGATTTGCGATGAACTACGCTACGGTCCACAATTTGCAGTCAAGTCGGGTGTTGCTCTTCGTATTCACGATAAATTGCGTTTCGGTCCTTAATTTCCACGACAATTTGCATTCACATTCATTTCCGCGATAATTGCACCACATCCCTCAAATCCACGAAAATTTACACGTAAGTCCTTGAAATTCGCGATAATTCTGCACTTCAGTCCATTTTCGCGACAATTTTGCAAGCGGATCCCAGAATCGCAACAATTTGCTTCATGGTCCAGAATCCGCGATAATTTGCTCTTTGACACCTGATTTCCGTGATAATATTGCAGCAGCCCCGATTTCCGCGATAATATTTTCCTTTACCCGAGTTTTCGCGATAATCCTCTTCTTACCCCTAATTTCCGCGTTAATATTGCAGCAGCCCTGATTTCCGTGATAATCTTTGCCTTTACCCCGGTTTTTGCGATTATTTCAATTACTCTCGAATTTCTCACGTTTTTTGTGCCAAATGACCCATTCTTTTCCCATTCCACTCCAATTTATAGGTTTCTTAACTTGTCTAAATGATCCTTTAACCCCTCCTTCTAAAATTCCCTCTTCTTAAATTAAATTACTAAACTACCCCTCATTTCATGTTTTTAACAAGAATTTATGCGATTCTAACCTGTCCGACTTCCGTTTGTGCCGTTTTCCTGGGTCGTTACTGTAATAGCCGAGAAAAAGGTACGACGAAACAAATTGTAGGGAATGTAGCGGTAAAGTCTAGACGAGAGATAATGAGAGATACGGGAACGAAAGAACGTAAAAGGGAACGAAAAAAAGAAAAGTAAATAAAAGTAAAGAAAAAGATAAAAGAGGGGTCAAAAGCAAAAGACGAAGGGGTCAAAGTGTGAATTAGAAAAGTTAGGATGTCTATCAATAGGGGTGAGACGGCCCAAAAAACGAGTTAATCATCATTAAGACCCGAAAATTCGAAAATTCCGCAAAGAAGGAAATTATCGCGGATTTTACCATGCATGCATTTTTTTGGATGAATATATTGTCGCGGATTTTCGTTGAAGAGTAAATTGTCGCGGAAATTGAACATGTGTAAATTATCGCGGAAATCGTGATCAGTGCAGTATTATCGCGGATTTGATGATGAAGAGAATTATCGCGGATTTCCTCGATGAAGAGAATTGTCGCGGAATTTGGTTCCAAGAGTAAAATTATCGCGGATTTGGAGTTTCAACATAGAATTATCGTGAATTTCGAGGAAAGAAGTAAATTGTCGCGGAAATACTAAGTTTAAGTGTTTTCGTCGCGTCGCGACGTCGGATCGTGGGAGGAAAGGAACACGTAAAGTCTACGGTAACCATATAGTTAACAATAGGATAATAACGTCGTAATTCGAGTAACCAAAACCTATTACGAAATGCAGGAAAGCGCGGAAAGACTATAGCAAGCGAAAGTAAACGGTAAGCGTAGTGAACGCAATATAGTAAGGGAAGGTTCAGACTTAGGGAACGGGATTGGGTTAATAAAGAAGGAAGTAATGATACGAATGAACGAGATAAACGATAAAGACTCGAACCCGTCATCATGCCTAGTACACGATTCGCCAAAGGAAGGGCATGTCTGATGAAGGGAACGGTAAGTTCCAAAAAGGAAAAGATACGTACGAAGAGGGCAGAACGGATCCGGGTGGAAAAAGGGGTAGCGCCTAAGTACCCACCCGGGGAAGGGAAGCATATGGCCCGTCGAGTCATCCAACAGCTAACGGTTGGCTTGGGCGGGACATGCACCGAGCATGTAATCTCGGCAACAGTAAAGTTAATGAATGATGGGAATGATAAGGGTAAAAGAAGAGGGAAATAAGGAAAACGGTTAAGTGGAATGATTCACGTGTGCGTGTACGGTTTAATTAAGAAATGAAAAGATAACGTGTAGCTTGTGTGAAGTTTCCTTTAATAAATTGTGACCGCTTTACATATTTTGTAGGTGACGCGGACGAGGTATGAGAGGGGAATGGGAAGAAGGTCGTCGGTTGTCCGGTGATAGAGTCCGGTCCTTTGGAGAATANGGTGAGGAAGGATGGACCGTCCGACCGAACCCGGCATCGTGCCTAGTACACGATTCGCCAAAGGAAGGGCATGCCTGATGAAGGGAACGGTAAGTTCCAAAAAGGAAAAGATACGTACGAAGAGGGCAGAACGGATCCGGGTGGAAAAAGGGGTAGCGCCTAAGTACTCACCCGGGGAAGGGAAGCATATGGCCCGTCGAGTCATCCAACAGCTAACGGTTGGCTTGGGCGGGACATGCACCGAGCATGTAATCTCGGCAACAGTAAAGTTAATGAATGATGGGAATGATAAGGGTAAAAGAAGAGGGAAATAAGGAAAACGATTAAGTGGAATGATTCACGTGTGCGTGTACGGTTTAATTAAGAAACGAAAAGATAACGTGTAGCGTGTGTGAAGTTTCCTTTAATAAATTGTGACCGCTTTACAGATTTTGTAGGTGACGCGGACGAGGTATGAGAGGGGAATGGGAAGAAGGTCGTCGGTTGTCCGGTGATAGAGTCCGGTCCTTTGGAGAATACTCTAAATTATGTTATCGTATTTTCATGTTTCAAACTATGTTTTAAATTTGCATTCGAATATTTCCGTTTTAATTATCGTATTTTTACAAAACAACTAGGCCCATAATGAGGGCGTTACAATCCGGGCTGAGGTGAACAAGTTGTTGCGGTCAGGGTTCAACAGAGAGATCCACTATACTGAATGGGTTGCAAACCCAGTAGTGGTCTCCAAACCGGATGGGAAATGACGGATGTGCATCGATTTCACCGATGTTGACAAAAGCTGTGAGTCAGATCCTTTCCCCCTGCCGCATATTGACCGACTGGTAGATGCTGTGTCTGACAGCACCATGATAGTACCATGGATGCTTATTTCGGGTACCATCAGATCTTTCTAGCTGAGAAAGATCAGAAGAAGTCATCATTCATGACCGAAAATGACGTTTTTTGTTATGTGGTTATGACATTCGGTCTCAAGAATGCTGGAGCAACATATCAAAGGTTGGTCAACAAAATCTTTAGAGAGTTGATCGGCCATATGATGGAAGTTTATGTTGATGATATGATTGTTAAATCTATGAATGATGAAGATCATCTTTCTTATTTGTCTCGTTGTTTCGAAGTATGTCGCAAATATAAGCTCAAACTAAATCCAAACAAATGCTGCTTTTGGATTCGAAGTGGAAAATTTCTAGGATTTTACGTTTCAGAAAAAGGCATAGAGGTTAACCCTGAGAAAGTGCAAACTATCATTGATATGCAACCTCAAAGAAACAAAAGAGAATTTCAGAGGCTTACTGGCCGACTTGCTGCGCTAAGCAGGTTTATTTCAAAATCTACAGACCGGACTTTACCTTTTTTCCGAGTGCTAAGAAAAGAAAGCCATCTAGATTGGACCGAAGAATGCGATCGGGCATTTTCCGAGCTAAAGACTTATTTAAGCACTCTCCCGGTGATGGTGAGTCCAACCTGTGATGAACCTTTGGGGTTGTATCTGGCTGTATCAGAAGTTGTCGTCAGTGCAGCTCTAGTGACCATCCGAGATGATATTCATATACCCGTTTATTATGTAAGCCATTCTTTGGTATCTGCCGAAACCAGATATTCCACCCTGGAAAAATTCATGCTGGCTTTGAAGAAAGCTGTATCCAAGCTGAAGCATTATTTTGAGGGCCGAACGGTTTATATCTATACGGATCAACCTCTTAAAGTTGTTCTTAAACAAAAGGATTTGAATGAGAGATTTGCAAAATAAGCTATCAAACTCAGCGCTATGCATATGAAATTCTTGCTCCGAAGGGCGATCTAGGCTCAGGTTCTAGCCGATTTTGTGGTTGAGATGACCCGATCGGCCATATATCTAAACCAAGAGGATGATCGTTGGACGGTCCACGTAGATGGGCCAACCTTCGGAGGAAGAGGAGCGGACATTACCCTGACAACGGTACAAGGTGACCTTATTCATTCCGCAGTTAAATTTTCCTTTGCTGGAACAAATAATGTGGTAGAATACGAGGCTGTGTTATCGGGAATGACCTTGGCTCGAAAGATGGGAGTTAGCAGAGTGCGAATGTTTTCAGACTCAAAGTTAGTAGTGGAATAGTTTGCAGGGAGATTTGAAACTCATGATCCGATGATGAAATTATATTGTTCTAAAGTCCTGGAACTATCCAAATAGTTCAGTGAGTTTTGTCTTGACCACGTGCCATGAGAACATAATAAGGTTGCCGACGCACTCGCTAGATTGGCCGCGGGCATACCTGACATAGAGCCGAGCACTATTTCGGTCCATATCCAGGACCAACCTTCTGTCGAGATATCAGTGACCGAACAGTCTATTGAAGAGATCGATGCTCTATGCCATGAACTCCAGGGCTTGAATATTAACGCTACTGAATCTCTTGGGGAACCCAATTGGATTAATCCCTTTATTAAATATCTTTCAAACGACTATCTTCCTGAAGACAAGTCTGAAGCAAGAGAAATAGAAGTCCGGGCTAAGAGATTTATCATGGTTGACATACGATTTTTTAAAAAGAGTTTTGAGGGCCCGCTTCTGCGTTGCTTATTCCCAATTGAGGCTGAAGCCGTCATGATTTATGTTCATGAAGGGATATGCAGCATTCATTCAGGGGCTCGATATTTATACCACCGCATCATCAGAGCTGGATATTTTTGGCCGACGTTGCTTGCAGATGCCAAGAAATACACTAAACGTTGTGCCATATGTCAGTACCATGCTCCGATCCCACAGCTGCCCGGGGCTCCCTTATCGGTCACCCAATTGTCTTGTCCGTTTGACAGATGAGAGATTGATATCCTTGGACCTTTTCCTCAGTCAATAGGGCAAAGAAAGTTTTGTATTGTGGCGGTTGAATATTACTCGAAGTGGATTGAAGGAGAAGCAGTAGCCATCATTTCAGAGAAGATTGTCAAACACTTCTTATGGAAAAATATTGTGAGCCTCTTCGGGGTTCCCCGAGCACTCATATCAGATAATGAGATTCAGTTTCGTGGTAAAAGCATACGGGATTTATGCATCAAGTTGGGCATCGCCCAACATTTCTCGTCAGTGGCCCATCCCCAAACTAATGGACTTACGGAGGTATCTAACAAGGTTATCCTGAAAGGATTGAAGACCAAATTAGATGATTTTGGAGGGAAATGGTCTGAACACATCTATGAGGTCTTATGGGCATACCGAACTACATCTCGTTCAACAACCCAGGAATCACCTTTTTCATTGGTGTATGGGTCCGAAGCTGTTAGCCCGGTGGAGGTTGCCATACGATCACCTCGGATATCTCAGTATGATGAGCATATGAATGGTGAAAGGAGATTATTGGATCTCGAGATAATCGAAGAAAAGAGAAATGCGATTTACGCACGGATGCGTGCTTATCAGCGAACTATGGAACGGGCTCATAACAAACGAGTCCTCCCAAGGGAATTCTTTGAAGGCGACCTCGTCCTTAGAAGCATAAAGGTGCAGAGGAACGTTAGAAAGCTGGATAAAAATTGGGAAGGACCGTATAGAATATCAAAGAAATTGGAATTAGATGCATATAAATTTGAAACATTGGATGGTATAGAGGTCCTCCGAACTTGGAATGTCATGAATTTAATTTGATATTTCTTGTGAACCTTCGATTAATATGTTTGACTCAATAAACATACATTCCTTTAAATGTAAGCTGAAAACAAGTAAGAATAAAACAAATTATTTCTAATTGAGTGATGGACCGATCTTGAAGTTGGATAACTTAGGACGAATTTGGACTGGTGACCGAAGCTTTATATCCGTAAGGCTTCCAAGTTGTAGTGATCGCTCTGACGAGTCAGATGCTCCTGCACTTGATTAGTCCCATGGATGAGTTGCGATTCTCCCAAAACTCATTACGAACTAACACTCTCCCTTCAACAGCATTCATTCTTGGGAAATGGCCCTTGTACTTACGAAATTTGCCACGAAAAGAGGAATGGGGGAGTCAACATATCGAAACACAAGTTCCGTCCTATTATGGGACATATGATGAACAAAAGCTTGGCCAATATAAACTACGGGACTTCAGTAGAACCAAGGTTCGGCCGAAACTTATATGGACTCATATTGAACCTGGACCGCGTCTTTCTAATTAAGTTGTGATTCCAAGGACGGAATAAGAGTGATCCGCATACAATGTAAAACGACTGATCCAATCAGAATTGACCTGAGTGAGCCAAACATAATATCTTGGACCGATGGGTTAACACCCTATAAGCATCCCCGATCTTACATTTGGTGGTTAAAACACTCTCGTTAATATGAAACATATTAAGTCACTTAAAAAGTAAGTTACAATACTTTATTCTGACGATTGAAAAGACAAGAATTGAGAGGAAAAAGTCTTATATTGAAAATAAGGAACAAAGCAGGTACAAAATACAGCTTAGATTTAACAACCCTGCCCATCTTCCTTATCTTCAACTCCCTGCTCCTACGGTTCGGTCCGGGCCGTGAGCTGCTTCAATTCTTCTTCCTGATCGGCCACCTTTTGGTTGACCGCTTTCTCCATCTCCTCAAAGAGATAGAAGAAAGGGTCACCTTCTAAAATAGGTTCTTCCAAAGATGGAATCACCTGAAAGTTGTCATCTTTCTCAAGTGGCTCGATCGCCTCCATCGCTCGTCCGAAGGGGAAAGCCCGAACTGCTTTATAACCTGCTCTCGCATGTTATCCAGGTATTTAGCAGTGTACATCCCATGTATGTTATTCGCCAAAGTGAATAACAAAGGGAACCGAGCGAAGCCTAGGACTGCTTCCCGGACCGAACCTTCAGCTGAAGTGCGGGTCATTGTCAATTCCTCTTCCAAGTTCGCCTTCTCTTATTGGGCCTGAAGGAGAAGCTCGTTGAGCTTATTCCTCTTCTCCTGGGCCCGACCCTGAACTTGGTCGACTTCTTCTTCTTTGGCCCGCAGCTTGGCCTCCAGGTTAGAGATTCGGCCCTGAGCTGTTTTCTCTATCTTCTCCAGCTCAGAGACTTTGTCTGCTAAGAGTGAGACTTCCATCCCAACTCTTAGATGTTCATTATCCAGTCGGTCATGGTCCTCTCGTACCGTGACCAACTCACCATGTTTGATCTCAACTTGCCTTTTCGCAAGGTCAAGTTGATCTTGGACTTGTTGGGACACAACATTGCCACCCTGGTTCTTCTCCACGGTGATGACAGTTGTGAAGGCCTTCCTCAGCATCTGCATAGGACAATAATGTCAAACACTAAAGCTTCAAGCCTTAATGTAAAAGGAGATTACCTTAGTTGCGAGGTCGAGGAAGCCCTCAATAATTTCTTCCTCAGACATGTCCGGCTGGATATTGTCTGGGTTTTGCTCTCCATAAAGGCGGAAATCCTTTAGGAAAGCATTTCTACAGGAAGTCAATTTCCTCCCCTTACTGAACATGTCTAGCAGGCCTAAGACAACTGTAACGACCCTAATTCGGGCCTAGCTGTTTTGATAAGACGTGCTAAATAAAACGAAACGTTCGAATGTAAACTTAAAACATAGTTCGAAAACATTAAAGTGTAACAACATAATTTAGAGTGTTCTCAAAAGACCGGACTCTATCACCGGACAACCGACGACCTCCTTCCCATGCCCTTCTCATACCTCGTCCGCGTCACCTACAAAATCTGTAAAGCGGTCACAATTTATTAAAGGAAACTTCACCCACACTACACATTATCTTTTCATTTCTTAATTAAACCGTACACACACGCGTGAATCATTCATTTTAATCGTTTTCTTATTTCTTTCTTCATTTACCCTTATCATTCCCCTCATACTTTAACTTTACTGTTGCCGAGAGTAACATGCTCGGTACATGTCCCGCCCAAGCCAACCGTTAGCTGTTGGATGACTAGACGGGCCATATGCTTCCCTTCCCCGGGTGGGTACTTGGGCGCTACCCCTTTTTCCACCCGGATCCGTTCTGCCTTTTTCGTACGTACCTTTCCATCTTTGAAACTTATCGTTCCCTTCATCAGGCATGCCCTTCCTTTGGCGAATCGTGTACTAGGCACGATGCCGGGTTCGGTCGGACGGTCCATCCTTCCTCACCCCGAGTCTTATTAACATTTATCTCATTCATTCGTGTCTTTTTCTTTCTTCTTTAATGACCCAATCCCGTTCCCTAAGTCTGAACCTTCCCTTACTATATTGTGTTCACTCCGCTTACCGTTTGCTTTCGCTTGTTATAATCTTCACGTGCTTCCCGTAGACCCTATGTGTCCTTTTCCTCCCGCTATCCGACGTTGAGACGCAACGAAAACACTCAAACTTAGTATTTTCGCGATAATTCACTTCTTCCTCAAAATTCGCGATAATTTTGTGCTAGAGTTAAGATTCGTGATAATTTTGTGCTGGAGTTAAGATCCGTGATAATTTTACACTTCAAGCATTTTCGCGACAATTTTGTTCTTCACCCATTTCCGCGATAATTTTGCCCATAATCATTTTCGCGACAATTTTTCACAGAATCATTTTCGCGACAATAATTGCCTTTCCAAAATTCCACGATAATTTTCCAAACGTTAAAAATTCGCGACAATTTTCAATGCTCAAATTTTCGCAACAATTTCCTTCTTTCGCGACAATTTCCGGATTTTTGTGGCTTAATTATAATTAACACATTTAACACTCATCACGCCTGTTGGATTATCAAATGTGAAGAGGCGTAAATCTGGATATTAATATTTAAAAGAATAACAAGAATAAAGTATAACACAAATATACGCTATTGAATTTTAAATACAAATTCATTCCTTCACTTATAAACTTAAGTGTAAGATCGGTCCCCTGGACGCTCACCACCAGCAGATACGGTCTCATATTCTCCAGAATGTATAAACATTGTGTGATCGGCCTTGTATCATCTCTACGATGGCAATCAAGCCCGAGGGGCTAGTGATGAGAACTTTATGACCGGGTACCTTGCAATGGATGAGACTCAATAACGATTGGGCCGATCCATATGGTAGAAGCGAACATATGCATCCGAGTAGTATACTTAAGATAAAATGACCCGATGTTCCCCGATAGGACCGAAGATAACCTTGGCGAAATAAAATGTTTTCTGACAGCTGGCTCCGTGGTTCGGTCCAAACGGTTACAAACCCACGCGTTCCACGCTTGGGGCCTTCACACGTTTACCATGCCTCGGGCCAGATCACGCAAACCACGCATCGGTCCCGACCTCGTTTTACATCGCGTGACAACAACCTCTAACAAACCTGTCAGAGACAGTTACATAGCGTGAATTACACACGCCATCAACTCTATAAATACAGAGCACAACGATGAAAAAAAAGACCCTCTAGACGCATAAGAACATGCCGTTACCCTGCCGGAGTTCTTATTGTTTTCTTATTCCTTGTTATCTTCTTTAAGCCTTTACTGTATTCTGTAATGGATCTTTTGATTAGTGAACATGCTAAGAGCTTAATTCGCTCTTAGCCAAGTGGTTTTCTCCCCAATTCCTGGGGTTTCCACTATAAATCGCTTTGCCTCATTGTTATTTCCAGTTTCTTAATCATTTTCCCATAAAAAACAAATCAAAATTGAGTTCGTTTGCTGACGAACCGGACGACTGTTGGTACCCTCTAAAAAGGGACCATAACAATTCCCCTAGCCTTCAAACTCCAGCTGACTCGATGTGACTACAAACTCAGAGAAATCTGGAAGGTGTGGTTAATTACCCGGCTAGTTCGAGCCTTAACACAGGTTTGCATTTCAGGACGGACTTTCACACTTGACTTCTTGGTTGTATCAATAGTTAGATTCGAATTCCAATCTTCCTAAAGTGACTCATTTGTCGTGCAAAACCATAAAAACCCGGATCGAGAGAAACATAGTCAATACTATCGCCTACGTAGTCAATTTTGCTACCCTTGCGGAGCAACTCTTGTAACTACATGAAAAATGACATGAGGAGCGTATAAGCGGCATTGTTATATAAAAAATCCTTCCTCCCTCCCGGTCATCCATTCCTACTCACAGTACGCTTCCTGGTGGGCTTAACTAATAAACGAATCAAATCAAAGAAGTTCTGTCCCTCTCATCCAGCATACTGCATGAGTTTGCAGATCCAGTCCATGATAAAATCAAAGATATCAAAATGTGTAGTTTCAATATGAGAGGAACAATTGAACAACTCTTTATTCAAACATGAACTAGAAAAGTTGAATACATAAAAGAACAATTTGTCAGTAATTTTAAAGAAGCATCAACTGATCGTTTTTTGGTAATAACAGATCAATTGCTTTATTTTAATGTAGATAGCATATCTTTAGATAACTTCCTTATTCTTCAAGATCTCCATTTATTGATTCCAGATATTCCTATGATTTCCTCTTCAGCCACTAATCCATTCCCGATTCTTCTCTGTTGCCATCTTGAGATTAGTTTTACTTTCATCACTCCCCTTGAAACTAATCTCATCGATCACATTCATCGCAGCTTTCATTTTATAGAAACCTTCCTTACTTAGAGCTTTTGTGAGTCCATCTGATGATTGTTGAGTTGATGCACAGAAGTCAAACTGTATTTCTTTCTTCTGTACAAACTCTCTTACAGCATGGTATTTGACTTCAATATGCTTAGTTATACCATGAAATACGGGATCCTTAACCATAGCAAGGGCAGATTTTGAGTCACAAAACACTAAAGATGGTGTGGTTTGCTTCATTCCCATATCGAATAATATTTTACGCATCCAGATTACTTGGTTTGCCACCAAAGCCGCAGCTACATACTCTGCCTCTGCGGTGGACTGTGCGATCATGTTTTGTTTTTTTGACATCCAACATGTCGGACCTCCACCCAGTCCAATTACATATCCGGAAGTACTATGCACACAACTAGAACTTGCATAATTGTTGTCTACATAACCTGTTACTGCTACATCATTCTCCTTAGAATAAAATATGCCATGATTCAAAGTTCCCTTAACATACCTTAGTATTCTCTTCCCTGCTTGAATATGAGGTCCTCTCGGCTTGTGCATAAAACGAGAGAGTAAACTTACAGCATAAAGTATGTCTGGTCTAGTGTTAGTAAGGAAGATTAAACACCCGATCATTGATCTATAAGTCTTTGTGTCAACCAAGTCTCCTTCTTCAAGATTTAATTGAGTCCCAAGTACCATTGGAGTGGCAGTGGGATGGCTTTCATCCAATCCAAATTTTTTTAAGACTAAATCTGCATATTTCCCTTGAGATACGAAGATACCATTACGAGAAAAAATGATTTCCAGTCCAAGAAAATGATGTAGGATTCCCATGTCCGTCATTTCAAAGCTATCCATTAATTNGACATCCCATTTGACTTTATTGTTGCGAATGCTTTTTCCTCTGAAGTATTCCCTCGAAGTATGACTCGATTTTCCACCGCTTGTAATGATCCGGTGAGTTTTGCCACTGTGAGGTTGGTGAGATCTTTTTCTTCCAAAGTCGAAACTTTTCCTTCAAACTGCCCAGTAACAGATCTCATTATCTTTTTTGCAACCTTTAGTTATGAGATTTCTTCCCCAAGTAACCGTAATCTACTAACAATATTGGACACACGATCAATGTAATCCTTAATTTTTTCGTTCTCTGCCATTTTGAGTGAGTCATACTCCAATTCCAAGTTGTTAATTGCTACTTCCTTGGCACGATCATCTCCTTGAAACTCTTCTTTCAACTTGTCCCAAATTTCCTTGGCAGTTTTACAAGTGAGAATTCTGGCCATTTCTCCATCATCAAGGGCAGCATAGAGTGCAGAAATCGCTTGTCCCTGACGAGCTACGAGTTCATCATATCTATTCCAGACCCCTGTTGAATCTGTGGCAGAAGGTAGTGTTGGAGATGCTCCTGTTTCGACCACATCCCAGAGCTTTGAAGCCATCAACACAGCTTTCATTTTTAAAGTCCAAAGTATGTAATCTTTACCATTGAACTTTGGGATATTGTTAAGAAAAGTCATATCTTCCTCCTACACTCAGTGAATCAAAGTTATAGGACAATGATTCAGAACGTAAATAACAACAGCTCTCAAAATTGAAAAAAAACCTTGGCTCCGATACCAATTGATAAAATCAAAGATATCAAAATGTGTAGTTTCAATATGAGAGGAACAATTGAACAACTCTTTATTCAAACATGAACTAGAAAAGTTGAATACATAAAAGAACAATTTTTCAGTAATTTTAAAGAAGCATCAACTGATCGTTTTTTGGTAATAACAGATCAATTGCTTTATTTTAATGTAGATACCATATCTTTAGATAACTTCCTTATTCTTCAAGATCTCCATTTATTGATTCCAGATATTCCTCTGATTTCCTCTTCAGCCACTAATCCATTCCCGATTCTTCTCTGTTGCCATCTTGAGATTAGTTTTACTTTCATCAGTCCAGTGCTATCCTTATGCTTATCTCATGAGTGGAATCATAAGATGTCAAATATGCGGATCAAGTTCAGAAGTTCCAAGTACACTTTTCAGTACGAGATGCTGATTCAAATCAATATAATAATATGAAACCATAAAACAATTACTTGGTATGAAAAGTGGACCAACATAAATTTAAAGAAATACACACGACATTGTGAACCATCTAGTACCTCATCCACTCTTTTAGCTTATGAACTCCCTTTCCTTTTGGAATAAAAACCAAAATCATAAAACCCTAATAGCTCTCAACCATAGACCCTAAAAACCAAAAACCAATTCCTAAAGCCTAAACATAAACTCGAAGACCTAACCCTAACCCAAATATTTCTAAACCCTAATACCAAAACCCTAAAAAGCTCCATCAAACGAATTGTGTTCAACCCTAAAAATTTGTTTCGAATCCCATAAAGCGTAATGTATATATTGAAATACCCGTAAAATAACTTTAGTTTAATTGAGGGTAGTATTTAAATTAATTTTTTATTAGTCTCATGTTTGCCCGTAGCCAATATATATTGTTTGTTCAACATCTTTTTCCACTGAAAGCCATATTATTTTTAAGCACAAAACAATAATTATTTGGTTTGAATTCACAATAAAAATATTATTAAATTATATAATATATAGACATTGTATCATTTGGTTTTTAATGTAAAAGATTGAAGGGTTGTTAATAAAATTTTGTATACATATAATTATATAAAATTATGTATACTTATAATTTTGAATAATTATCATAAATCATAATAAACTCTCAATCATAAAACCCTAATAACTCTCAACCATAAACCTTAAAAACCCAAAAAATAACATCCCTAAAGCCTAAACATAAACTTGAAGACCAAACCCTAAACCCAAATATTTCTAAACCTTAATACCAAAACCCTAAAAAGCTCCATCAAACGAATTGTGTTAAACACTAAAAAAATTGTTATGAATCCGATAAACCCTAATACTCCAAAAAAGACTAAATATTACATATGACATAAACTCTAAGACCTAACCCTAAACCCAAATATTTCAAAACCATAATACTAAACCCTAAAAAGCTCTGTTAACGAATTATGTCAAACCATAAATAACTTGTTAAAAACATGAAAAAAGGGGTAGTTTAGTAATTTAACATAAGAAGAGAGAATTTTAGAAGGAGGGATTAAAAGGTCATTTAGATAAGTTAAGAAACCTATAAATAGGAGTGAGATGAGAAAAGAAGGGTCATTTGACACAAAAAACGTGAGAAATTCGAGAGAAATTGAAATTATCGCGGAAATTGGGGTAAGGAGAGAATTATCGCGGAAATCAGGGCCAATGAGAGAATTATCGCGAAAATCAGGGTAAAGGAGGAATTATCGCGAAATTAGAGGACTGCTGCAATATTATCGCGGAAATAAGGGCCAATGAGCAAATTATCACGAATTCAGGACCAAAAAGCAAATTATCGCGATTCCGGGAGCCGTTTGCAAAATTGTCGCGGAAATGGACTGAGTTGCAGAATTATCGTGAATTTCAAGGGCTTACGTGCAAATTGTCGCGGATTCGAGGGCTGTGGTGCAATTATCGCGAAAATGAATCTTTATGCATAAATTCTGCGGAAATTAAGGACCGAAACGCAGCTTATCGTGAATACGAAAGCAACACCCGATTTGGCCGTAAATTGTGGACCATAGTGTAATTCATCGCAAAATCCTAGGGTATGGTTGCCAATTGCCGCATAATTCGATTAACTAACGAGAGTAAGTCATAGGGTCACACAACGGTATTACATGCTAATACGTATATGCAGGGAGTAGGGAACAAGGAAGCACCAGGCGATAGGATGACCAGGTAAGCGGAGCAAACATAGTAAATTAAAAGAAGGTTCACATTTAGGAATTTAAACGAATACTAAATCGAATCGAAAGGAGCGTGAACTGAAAACAGAAATCTCGGGGCGAGGTGAGAACACCAAACCCGACATCGTGTTCATGAGCACAGTCAGCCACAGGTAGGACATGTCCGAGGAAGGAATACATGAGTTCTCCAGAACAGAATTGTGCGTACTACAGAGACGAACGGAACCGGATAGGAACGGTGTAGCGCCCGAGTTCCTGATCGGAGAAGGGAAGCATATATTCTCGTCGAGCCAACTAACAGCTAATGGTTGGTTTGGGCGAGACATGTCGTCAGACATATAAAAACCGATCACAGTAGAAAACCAGAAATGATAAGGAGAGGGAATATAAAAAGGAAAGGAAAAGATAAGAGAATAAGTAAGCTAAAAGAAGGAGAGGGAAATGGATAAAATCTTACAAATTAAATATATTATACATAAGTTTCTTTTAATAGACTATGACCGTTTTACAGATTTTGTAGGGGGAGGACCGGAGGCTTAGGTGGCATTGGAATTGAGGTCATCGATTGTCCGCTGTACGAGTCACCCCTTTTGATTTCGTTTTTGTTTTTAACTATCTAGTTGTACCTTGAAAAATGATGATATTTCCTCGATTTCGAATTGTGTTTTGTTAAAATGTTTTGTTTTATTTCACTTGCGCATAGACATTGTTAGGGCCCGGTTTACAATCGTCACATACTCAATTTTGGCTCGGGCTTGTAATTGTTCGGGCCCGAAATGTATGGGCCCAAGAATAGTGTCGAGGAAGCTACTCAATTTGAGCTCGTGCTTGTAATAGTTTGGGCCCGAAATGTATGGGCCCAAGAAGAGTGTATAATAAGCTACTCAATTTGGGCTCGGGTTTGTAATTGTTCGGGCTCGAAATGTATGGGCCCAAGAAGAGTGTAGAATAAGCTACTCAATTTGGGCTCGGGCTAGTAATAGTTTGGCCCAAAATATAGGGGCCAGATAAGAGTGTCGAGAAAGCTACTCAATTTGGGCTCGTAATTGTAATAGTTCAGACTCGAAATATATGGGCCCATTAAGAGTGTCGAGGAAGCTACTCAATTTGGGCTCGGGCTTGTAATTGTTTGGATTCGAAATTTATGGGCCCAAGAATAGTGTCGAGGAAGCTACT
>RWGZ01001316.1:17055-45320 GCA_009725065.1 Utricularia reniformis | reverse complement strand
TACATTAGTCCAGGGTGTAGCGGCCCATCACTGTAGCTCGGTACAGCACTGTAGCTAAGCCCATACTGTAGATCAGGCATCACTGTAGCGAGCCCAACACTGTAGCAGCCAACACTGTAGCAAGCCCATCACTGTAGTTGAGCCCAACACTATAATTCGATCCACACTGTAGTCAGCCCATCACTGTATACCAGTAGGGAATGTAGCCGAGCCCATCACTGTAGTCCATACTGTAGCGGGCACTGTAGCGGATCCCATCACTGTAGCTGAGCCCAACACTGTAGATCGGTCCATACTGTAGCAGCCATACTGTAGCGTCACTGTAGCTCAGGTCATCACTGTAGCCGAGCCCATCACTGTAGATCAAACCATACTGTAGCTGAGCCCATCACTGTAGATCAAACCATCACTGTAGCAGTCATCACTGTAGCGAGCCAATACTGTAGCGTACTGTAGCGAGCCCATCACTGTAGACGAGCCCATCACTGTAGACCAACCATACTGTAGCCAGCTCATCACTGTAGCGAGCCCATCACTGTAGCGAGTCCATCACTGCAGTGATCCTACTGTAGACCGGTCCGTCACTGTAGACCTGTCCATCACTGTAGCGAGCCCATCACTGTAGACGAGACCGTTACCGTAGCTCGGTCCATACTGTAGCTTGAACTCATTACTGTAGCAAACCAATTACTGTAGTTTTGCCCGTACTGTAGCCGAACACCTTTAAATTCTAATTTCAAAATCCAATTCAAATTCTAATTTCAATCATATTTAATACATTTTGAATTATTACATTTCCAATTACAATTAATACATCTCCAATTCCATTTAATACATTTCCAATTCAAATTAATAGACTCCTCGGTGACTCACTTCAATAGTTGATCACATTAAATCTTGATTGTTTTCATTATGGCAACATTAAACAATTGGAAATTCCAAACATATTCAAATTCCAAACATTAGACAATTTCATACATTAAACAATTTCAAACATTAAACCATTCTAACATTAACATTAAACAATTCCAACATTAACATTAACACAATTCAAATTCCAAACATATTCCAATTCTAAACATTAACACAATTCCAACATTAACACAATTCCAATTCCAAACATCAACACAATTCTAATTCCAAACATCAACACAATTCCAATTGGAATTCCAATTCCAAACATTAACACATTTCCAAACATATTCCAATTCCAAACATTAATTTGTATCCATCTAAATTGTGGAAATTTAATAATTTGTTCCCTCTAATTCGAATTTTTTATCCATCCAAATTCGAAATTTTGGAAAATACATTTGAAATATTAATTCCCTCAAATTCGAACAAATTAAGAAACGTTTCAAAAATTTCGAATTTGGATCCGATCCAAATTTTTAAAACATATTTCAAACAGTTTCGAATTCCCTCCGATTCGAAATCTTTAAAACATATTTCAAACAGTTTCGAATTCCCTCCGATTCGAAATCTTTAAAACATATTTCAAACAGTTTCGAATTCCCTCCGATTCGAAATCTTTAAAACATATTTCAAACAGTTTCGAATTCCCTCCGATTCGAAATCTTTAAAACATATTTCAAACAGTTTCGAATTCCCTCCGATTCGAAATCTTTAAAACATATTTCAAACAGTTTCGAATTCCCTCCGATTCGAAATCTTTAAAACATATTTCAAACAGTTTCGAATTCCCTCCGATTCGAAATCTTTAAAACATATTTCAAACAGTTTCGAATTCCCTCCGATTCGAAATCTTTAAAACATATTTCAAACAGTTTCGAATTCCCTCCGATTCGAAATCTTTAAAACATATTTCAAACATTTCGAATTCATTCCGTTCGAAATTTTTAAAACGTATTTCATACAATTTTTAAAATATGTTTCATGAATTTCGAATTCCTTACAATTCGAAATATTTAAAATACATTTCGAAAATTTTTCAAATGTATTTCAAATTACATTTGAAATTTCGAAAATATTCCCTCCCATTAGATTTGAAATATTTTTCCCTCAAATTCAAAAATTTTAGATTACATTTTTAATTTTTTCAGTGCGCCCAGTCCAAACTGGGCTCCGAATCGTAATATCATCGACTTCTATGGCGTTGGCGCCCAGTCCATTGTTGTTGGTTCTTCCTTAAGACTCTTGGGTTTTTTCCAAGGCGCCATTGTGAACTCCTCTACAGCAAGCCACATTTTAACAGGCAGCTTAGTCTGATTGTTCAGTCGGGAAAGTCCGATCCTCTGGTTTCAGTTCCAGAGGTGGATGGCTCAGGACCCTCCGCTCCGACCAGAGGAGAAATCTTCCTTCGAAGGAAACACTCACAGGCTGCTACGGCCGCGGTTTTTTCGGAAGGAACAAGAATGAGGAGAAGGCTGTGAGTGTTTTCTCGTTAACTGTTCCTCGCTGTTACGGATGAGAGCTATCTTCTTTTTCGAAGAAGAAAAAGAAGCCTCTTCGCCTCTTTTTGCCATTTCTGAGACGCTCTACTTCTTCACCTGGTATCATTTTTTTAAAGCTTCTTTTTTGGAAGATGAATCATTTTTTTCTTTTTTTCTTCTTTTTAAGCTTCTTTGTTTTGGCCTCTTTCGTGACTTCCCCATCATTCTTTTCTTCCCCATTAACAGATGAATCATATTTTCTTTTTCCTTCTTCTTTGTTTTGTTCTCTGTTGAGGCTTCTCCATCATTCTTCTTCTTCTTAGCAGAAGTTATGTCATCATCGTTAATTCGGTCTCCTTTGCCTGTTGGCAGTGCAGGCGTTGAGATGTGAAGCATTTTTTTAAGAGTGTATCAGCGTCACCTGAGCTTGCAGCGGACACAGTCCAATACGACATCGCAAGTTGCTATACTTGGCACCAATACTTGCCCCATTCAAAGCCTTAATTACGAGTATTACTACAGAAGCAAACTCTTGATTTATATTGCCCCATTCAAAGCCTTGATTATGATGTGTTATTTAGTTTTGACTTTTAAGAGTGTTCCGCATCTTAAGTAGCTATTGACCGGTTAGTTTGGGTGCAGGAAGCTGCTGATAACAATTGTGTCTACAGAAATGAGATACATCATGCTGAAGTTTTACAAGATGTAGCAGTGCACTAGATCAGTGCGTTCTTCTGTTTGTGGGCACCGGGAAGCTGTGTTCTTTCAGGTACTTCAAATATTTTCAAACATTTTTCGAATTCCCTTCTATTCGAAATTTTTAAAATATGTTTCAGACATTTTACGATGCCCTCCGATTCCAAAAATTTGACATACATTTCAAAAATTTTGAATTCCCTCTTATTCGAAATTTTTAAACATATTTCAAAAATTTCGAATTCCCTACTATTCGAAATCTTTAAAATACATTTCAAAAGTTTCGAATTCCCTCCGATTCGAATTTCTTATAATTTATTTGACAAAATTTAGAATTTCCTCATATTCGAAAATTTTTCAAATATATTTAAAACAATTTCGAATTCCCTCCGATCCAAATTTTTAAAACATATTTCAAACAGTTTCGAATTCCCTCCGATTCGAAATTTTTAAAACATATTTCAAATAGTTTCGAAATTTTTAAAACTTATTTCATACATTTTCGAATTCCCTCCGATTCCAAATTTTAAAACATATTTCAAAAATTTTTAAAATACATTTCGAAAATTTTAAAATATATTTCAGATTACATTTGAAATTTCGAAAAAATTTGAAATTTTTTTCCCTCAAATTCAAAAATTTTAGATTACATTTTAAACTTTTTCTATGGCGTTGGCGCCCAGTCCATCTATAATAAACTGGGCTCCGAATTATCCAACGCCCAATCCATTGTTGTTGTCTTCCTTAAGACTCTTGCTTTTTCCTAGGCGCCATTGTGAACTCCTCTACCGCAAGCCACATTTTAAGAGGCCGTTAAGTCTAATTGTTCAGACGGAAAAGTCCGATCCTCTGGTTTCAGTTCCTTGCTTCGAAGGAGGAGGAGAAATCTTCCTTCGAAGGAAACAGTCACAGGCTGCTTCGGCCGCGGTTTTTTCGGAAGGAACAAGAATGAGGAGAAGGCTGTTAGAGTTTTCTCGTTAACTGTTTCTTCTTTATTTTGATCTCTTTTGAGGTTTCTCCATCATTTTTTTCTTCTGTTTGCTTGTCCTCCATATTTTTCTTTTATCCTTGGTTTTTGATATTTTATCCTTGGTTTTTTGTCTTAGGTATGGTTATTTATTTGTCTTACTTTTCGTTTTGTAATTTCAGGAACTGCCTTCACTCGGTTGGTGTTCTATGGACCCAAGGCTATGCAGCTTCATTTGGTACCAACTCAAGAAGCTGATGAGTTTTACAAGGTCAGGAGTGTTTCTCTTCTTGATTAGCATTGCTACATTCCTGAAAACTGAAATTCCGTGTTAACTGGGGCAAACTGATGAATGTGCAGAAACAAGTTTTTTATTTTAATTGATCGCTTATCGCTTATGTGATAGGTGGGGTGGTGTTTTGCAGAAGAAGAAACACGGGCAGTTAAAGAAGGTCCTATGCAGGCTATTGTCGCATGGACATATGATTACTGCTGTAGGTGGTCATGGAGGTATTCTGGCGTGAAGCAATTCGTTAGGCCGGAAGAGCTTGAGAAATATGAAGTTCTGCCGCGAATGGTTTGCGTTTCTCCTTATGGATATTCTGTTTAGTAGTGACGCCCTAGCTGGTGTTTTTCTTTTCCATTTAGCTTGTGCTGGAGGATATAACTGTATATTTGCTTTTTTGTTCGCGTTTGGGCAGAAATAATATTTTATTACTGCCCAAACGGGTGTTAATGGTTTACGGATTATACACACCATTTTAGTTGCTTGAAATAGTTACTTGGTTTTAAAAGGCTACAGATTTTGCAGTTTATTTATTCGAAGGCATGATGTGTTATTTAGTTTAGACTTTTAAGAGTGTTGCGCATCTTAAGTAGCTATTGACCGGTTAGTTTGTGTGCAGGAAGCTGCTGACAACAATTGTTTCTACATTAATGAGATACATCACGCTGTTGTTGGAACGCACCCAAGTTTTACAAGATGTAGCAGTACACTAAATCAGTGCGTTGTTCTGTTTTTGTGCACCGGGAAGCTGTGTTCTTTCAGGTACTTCTGTCCAACTCCCAGTATAGCGTGTCACCAGAATTCCAATTTGTTATCTTCTTCAAAAGCGACCCTTCATATAGATGGCTGCTAACATCTATATTTTCGTAAAGTTTCTGATTTTTTGTAATGATCCTTGTGATTCCTACCTCATTTGTTTAGAAAAGTTACCCGTTCTTGATTTCAGTTGTGGTTTCAATTTGTCAAACGTGATTCTTGATAGCCTTGCAGAATGAATTTTTCTGAGTTTATTGTCATGTTTCTGGCACAGGCAACTGCCAGAGGTGAAGAAGGAATGATGCTGTTCTTTGTTTGCTGTAACCCCAACTGCGGGAATCGGTGAAGGTACTAGATATCTTGCTTTATTCGCAACCGAAGAGTAAACCCTACAAACTCACCAGTACCAAAATCATCTATATGGGAGGAACAAACTCCTCTGCTTCTTCAAANGTAATAATCGATATGAAATTCGACAATGGAAATCTATGGACTAATAATATCCATTGCCCAAAAGGCAGTAATTAGATTACATGTTATTACCCAGAAGAACGATCATGCAATTCGATGCAATTAGATTTTTCGAAGGCATCTGAGAGTAGAACCATTTCGAAGTCATATGGAACGCAGAGAAGACATCATTTAAACATGGTGAATAAAATCATTAGAAAACCCTTTGCTGATTAACATTAAACATCATTTATATTATGAACCCTAATGCATAACATCATTAACAAAACCCTACTGGGGACCTTCAACTCATATCAATTCTCCTGTAGATGCTTCATTTCTCATTCCTAATTATGTTACAGAAGAAAAACAACGAGATTTATGTACGATTCAGGTTGAAAACTATCAACAAGAGTTGAAGAAATGAAGAACATGAATATGTTGCTCATTTGAGAAGGATAAAGATGTGTTCTTTATGGTTAAATTGATATTAAACGTGTTGATTCTGCAGAAAAAGTAGCGGGTTTTAACGAGAGCTTCGATTTACAGAGGAGTAACAAGGTTTTGAGTATAATAAACAGAAAGCTTACAGTTTTGTTCTTGAATCTGAATTCTGGTTTCTTCTTTAGCAGACATCATCAACATGAGCGATGGCAAGCTCGAATTGGTAGAGTTGCAGGGAACAAAGATCTTTATCTTGGAACATGATAAAGAAGCTGCAGAAGCTTACGATCTTTAGTGAGAATCTGCAGTCTTTAATACCCAGAAGCAATTTTTTAAATATGAACAGGTTTAGGGTTTAGGCTGCAGAAGCTTACGATGTTGCTGCGATCAAATTCCGAGGTGTAAACGCAAGCTTTCGAATTTCGATATCTCAAGGTACGATGTGGAGCGTATTATGGAAAGCAACACGCTACTTTCCGTGTGTCAACAAGTTCTTGGATCCCGACGACGCAGATGAGGCCTCAGGTGCCCTTTTTTCTGTTTATTCGGACGGATGAAGGCACATTTGTTCTCAAGCTTCAGATTAGAGATGTTTCCTTGTAGGAAGAAAAATCCCAAAATCTAGGGTTTCGTTAAAAACAAATATGTTATTAGTTGTAATTCCGATGTGGGATATCATTCGGCTTTGTCGCCACAAAGTCATTTTCAAGAAATACTGTTGGATTTTCATAGCCATTTGCTTCATCATTTTAGTTTAAAGAATTTGCATAAAGGAAACACAAAATAATTTGCTTCATCATTTATATAAACACATTGTTTATGGGTTTTAATCTTAAATGTTTATTACAGAAATGTTATTGATTAGGTTTTCCTGCTTATATTAGTTATCTTCATTCCCTTAATTTTGTCTGTTCACATTCACTTAAACATTAGGTTTTCATGCTTATATGATATATATCATAATCATATCATATGATACAAACCCTAATTATTGTGCACGGGTTTTATTTATTGTATTGTAGCATCAATCATGTTCTTCTCTGCAGCTTGAAGTACTTGACGAGCTGTTCTATCATGACTCTCATTAGTTGGATTTGTGTCACGAAGACGATGTGCAAAGTTGGCAGCAGTGCTGAGATTCTGAGACTTGAAGCAAACAGTCATTGCGTTTAGAAGAGCAAGTCTCAAGTGTGGCAGCTGAAGGTTACAATGAGTCAAATAAGCTGCAAGTTCTTGCTGACGAATAAGATCTCCCTTCAGTTCCCTCCTCTTTAGCTCCATCTGGAGACCAACAACATACTCTTTTGCAATCGAAAATCAGTTGCTTCACTTCATCAACTTCCTTTCGTGTTTCGACAACAATCAACGGGATTGTCTGGAGAATAGCCAAGAAATGTTTCAGAGCTTCAGAAAACTTTCCTGCAGTTGTTGCCTTGTAGCCCGCCTTTAGCTTATCATCTAACTCTGACAATTTCAACACAAGAGCAGGAGGCCCTCTCACATTTGGAACTTCCACCCGCACAACAGGCATTTCAACAACAACCACCGCAACGTGGAGGACATGGTGGACGTGGTGTAGGTGGGAGAGGACCTACTCCGCAATATCAGGCTGCCGCTCCTCCTCAGCAACAGCAAGGTAGGGGTACTGTTTATCAGCAAGAGGCGGCTGCAACACCTTTGGCCGTGGGGTTTCTATTACTACTGGGTCATCTAGGCCAATAGATCCTGACTTTATCCGCGAGCCGTGGATAGTCCTATTGCATTTACGCACAAAAATCCAGCGCATGCGTCCCTTCCATCAAGTTCATCTTCTCAGTGCACTGAACATTTAAATGGCGCTCGCTCATTGATCCAGCCATTTAACTAGTGACTATGCCATGCAAAACGAAAGCTTCACCATTTCCGTCAAAATAAGTCATCATAAAATCCTAATAGCTCTCAACCATAGACCCTAAAAACCAAAAAACTATTCCTAAAGCCTAAACATAGAATCAAAGACCTAACCCTAAACCCAAATATTTCTAAACCCTAATACCAAAACCCTAAAAAGCTCCCTCAAACGAATTGTGTTCAACCCTAAAATTTTGTTTCGAATCCCATAAAACCTAATGTATATATTGAAATATCCGAAAATAACTTAGTTTAATTGAGGGTAGTATTTAAATTATTTTTTTATTAGACTGTTGTTTGCCCGTAACCAATATCTATTGTTTGTTCAACTTCTTTTTCCAATGAAAGCCATTTTATTTTTGCATTTGAGAATAATATACTTCTGGGACTGTGTGTTCTTGTGATATGCTTTTAGTGTTCAAAATGAATCTTAAAACCCTAGAATCAAAATATAATTAAAACCTCTATAACTTCTATAACTCTAAACCCTAAAACGATAAACATACGGATTCAAAATGACAGTTACGATTTACAAACTCACAACATCAGGCTGCATATCAGAAAGCATCGACTTCAACTGCTCCATTAGATAATTTCAAATACGACAAAGTATATTTTCTGAATCCGAAAGCTTTACAAATGCGGGCAATGTTAATTTCATACATGCAGGCAAGAAAAACGCAGGCACTCGAAATTCATAAACCTAGAAGCCTCAACGCTGATAGCAAGACGATCGGAACCGAAAAAAATGAAATCATGCAGCGTATACATACTTGCGGTTAAATAGCCGGTGATTCATACACGTGGCCCTCACTCATTGATCCAGCCATTTAACTAGTGGCTTCGCCATGCAAAACGAAAGCTTCAGCATTTCCGTCAAAACCAAAACCGCCGCCGCCGCTGCCGTCGCGGCAGCTTACATTCAACACACAAAAACAAATCGCAAGAAAAAAGCAGTCTTTTATCAACCTCATTTCACATGCGATCTGATCCAACTGCGATCGACAGAGAAACAGGTGCCCCCGCATTTCACCTCACTCGGGGGAGATAACGGCGCACGGACCCTAAATTCAGCTGCTGTAACCAGCCATCAAAGCATTCCATATGAAACACGTGGTCTCCTTCCAGCATCCTGTTCAATCAAGCAACACAATCAGTTTCCAACTCACCGTCCAGGTTTGAAAACGAGGTCATCCGGCTAAGATTCAGGTGGTCACCGAGGGTGGATATTCCCGCAAAACTAGACCCCACGACGTCGTTTAAAGGATCCGCCGTCGTATTCCTGAAGAACAACCCGAACCCTGTGAGCCCTCCCCGGATTATAGCTATAAAGAGAGTATTCAGACAAGCTGCGAGTCTTCCGACCAAGAGAAGAACCATTACGAGGATAGATTCCGACGACATGTCGGAGAGTTGGCAATGTAAACCCATTTAGTTTTCTCTTGTATTCATGCAATAAATCTAGGTTTTCTTATATAAATGTATTGATTCTTGCATAGTCATCAAACCTCAAAAATTTAATATATGTATCTGTCGAAATACCATCTCTGTTCTCGTAATGAAGCTCCATTGTTTCGTACTTGTAAACTGAGTGAATCTCCTCTTCTGTATATTTAACATTTGGGCTATCAACTTTGAAGCTTTCAATGAGCATTATGTTTCCTTTTTCATGCTCTGAAACAGATTGTGATCACAAAAAACCTCGAGCAATTCTTCCCCCCTTACCTTTATCCCTCTCTCACAATTCGTCAAAATTCGCGTTTCAATTTCATCACCGATACTTGGGAGTTTCGCGCAAAATACCACCGATTCTGAACAGTGCCGGAAATTTACCACCATTCGCGTTAGCCAATCGCGAATTGCATTTTTTACGTAATTCGCGATTGGCTAACGCGAAAATAAACTTTAAAAACAAAATATTTTTTTTGTATTCGCGATAGCCTAAATCGACCGCCAAAAGGAGGTCGATTTAGGCTATCGCGAATTGAGGTTTGCGAAACTGCCTCAGCCTTATTTCGTACTCGCGATAGCCTAACGCGAGCAGAAAGAAGGTCGCGTTAGGCTAACGCGAATTGGACCTTATTAGTCTGCCCCTTCCTTTCTTTCTTTCTTTTCTCCTGCGCGCAAAACCTAATTCTAATCTCCGAATCGCGATTCGTAAGCCTCAAACGCGATTTCTTCCCGACGAACGTTTTCCGGTTACTCCCGCACGGGCATTCGACCAAACAACTTTGGANCCCTTAAACCTAAACCCTAAACCCTAAACCCTAAACCCTAAACCCTAAACCCTAAAACCCTAAACCCTAAACCCTAAACCCTAAACCCTAAACACTAAACCCTAAACCCTAAATCCTAAACCATAAAACCCTAAACCCTAAACCATAAAACCCTAAACCCTAAACCCTAAAACCCTAAACCCTAAACATTAAACCTTAAACCCTAAACCCTAAACCCTAAACCCTAAACACTAAACCCTAAACCCTAAACCCTAAACCATAAAACCCTAAACCCTAAACCCTAAACCCTAAACGTACATTTCCGGCACTGTTCAGAATCGTTGGTATTTTACGCGAAACTCCCCGATACTTGCGGTTAAATGCCGGTGATTCATACACGTGGCGCTCGCTCATTGATCCCGCCATTTAACTAGTGGCTATGCCATGCAAAACGAAAGCTTCACCATTTCCGTCAAAATAAGTCATCTCCCCTAAAAGTTCAATCTAGGGTTTCTCTCATTCACGCCATTGACATTGTCTTCTTGTGCATATTATGAAATACAAAAGAAGTTAAACTGAAGCATCAAAACTGTTGCAAAAACAACACATTTATTTGCTTATCATGTCATTTTGATCACAAACTCAAAACAATTGAAGCAGCAAATTTGTTGCAGATTTTGGCTTGAATGGTCTTCTCATAGGGACTGTGTGTTTTGCAGAAGCCATGTCTAAGTAGAGTAGAGGAGAGTTTTAAACGCATAAGCTCAACAGTCACTTTCATCAACAATAAAGTGAGACTCTCTTTATAAAAGAAACCGCGAGGATATTCGTCAAAATGTTCACGGTCAACCATTAATTTAAGGTACAAAAACAAAGCGACTCTCTTTATTAAACACCTGATGAAAAACCCAGATACAAAAAGCATCTTTTTTCTTGTAAAAACCCAGATACAAAAAACATCTTTTTTCTTGTATCGTCAAGGTAAAATCAAAACAAACTGAAAGCGTAGAAACAGAAGATGAGAGTGTTCGTTATTGTTGGGCTAAGTAAGACAAAAACTAATATTCTTATCTTATTCACGTAGGCCCATTATCAGCTTGGACATTGATGAACAAAATGTGAGGTGGGCTACACCCAACAGCCCATACTGGAATCAATAAAGGAGTTACAACTGCCGAAGCAGTTGCTCCTCTGAAACAGACTCAAAAGGGGGGAAGACAGGCTGATACAGGGAGAGAGCAATGTTCGATACAACAAAAAGAGAGGCAATTACACAAGAGAGATCACAGGCGGTATCAAGAGACGAAAATAGGAAGTGAATACTCAAAACCTGATATCTCCGGAGATTGCGTGGTGGTTCGTGGCATGAGCAGAATACCGGGATGTCTCATCTGCAAATCCAGAAGCTGATTTCCTTTGCCTGCATTCTGTCGTTCGAGTTGCGAATGCTTTGTATTGTTCAGAACCTGAAACACTCTTGAAGTAGTAAATTGGATCATATTTGATCCCGAGGTTTTTCTCCGGGTTTACTCCGGTTTCCTCGTAAACTCTTGGTGTCCAGTTCAATTACAGCAAACCGCAGAAACGGTTTAGGTAAACGGTTTCGCGCAAAATACCACCGATTCTGAACAGTGCCGGAAATTTACCACCATTCGCGTTAGCCAATCGCGAATTGCATTTTTTACGTAATTCGCNGGTGGATATTCCCGCAAAACTAGACCCCACGACGTCGTTTAAAGGATCCGCCGTCGTATTCCTGAAGAACAACCCGAACCCTGTGAGCCCTCCCCGGATTATAGCTATAAAGAGAGTATTCAGACAAGCTGCGAGTCTTCCGACCAAGAGAAGAACCATTACGAGGATAGATTCCGACGACATGTCGGAGAGTTGGCAATGTAAACCCATTTAGTTTTCTCTTGTATTCATGCAATAAATCTAGGTTTTCTTATATAAATGTATTGATTCTTGCATAGTCATCAAACCTCAAAAAGTTAATATATGTATCTGTCGAAATACCATCTCTGTTCTCGTAATGAAGCTCCATTGTTTCGTACTTGTAAACTGAGTGAATCTCCTCCTCCTCTTCTGTATATTTAACATTTGGGCTATCAACTTTGAAGCTTTCAATGAGCATTATGTTTCCTTTTTCATGCTCTGAAACAGATTGCGATCACAAAAAACCTCGAGCAATTCTTCCCCCCTTACCTTTATCCCTCTCTCACAGTTCGTCAAAATTCGCGTTTCAATTTCATCACCGATACTTGCGGTTAAATGCCGGTGATTCATACACGTGGCGCTCGCTCATTGATCCCGCCATTTAACTAGTGGCTATGCCATGCAAAACGAAAGCTTCACCATTTCCGTCAAAATAAGTCATCTCCCCTAAAAGTTCAATCTAGGGTTTCTCTCATTCACGCCATTGACATTGTCTTCTTGTGCATATTATGAAATACAAAAGAAGTTAAACTGAAGCATCAAAACTGTTGCAAAAACAACACATTTATTTGCTTATCATGTCATTTTGATCACAAACTCAAAACAATTGAAGCAGCAAATTTGTTGCAGATTTTGGCTTGAATGGTCTTCTCGTAGGGACTGTGTGTTTTGCAGAAGCCATGTCTAAGTAGAGTAGAGGAGAGTTTTAAACGCATAAGCTCAACAGTCACTTTCATCAACAATAAAGTGAGACTTTCTTTATAAAAGGGACCGCGAGGATATTCGTCAAAATGTTCACCGTCAACCATTAATTTAAGGTACAAAAACAAAGCGACTCTCTTTATTAAACACCTGATGAAAAACCCAGATACAAAAAGCTTCTTTTTTCTTGTATCGTCAAGGTAAAATCAAAACAAACTGAAAGCGTAGAAACAGAAGATGAGAGTGTTCGTTATAAACACAAAGAAAGATCTTCGTTACAAAACACCCATTCTATCGAACGATCAGTCCTTATCTTGTTCTACTTCATTTTCCTCCATTATATACACAACGACAGACACATGAGCCCTAATAACATAAACCCTGTTTTCGCAATAAAACTTCAGAGGGAAGTTTACTTCACCCATGGAAGACATGGCAATGAAGTTCGCCGCAGCCATGCAAGCAATGAAGTTTGATCTCATAATGCATTATATTCACAATTTTCTTAGCAACGTGCCATTCTTCATAGGATCGACTACCAAGTGTTGTAAACCTAATCATATGAACAAACTGTTAAAATATTATACAACAAACACCCAGTAAAAAATAATGTTAACCCTAAATTATAGTGTTGCCGGAAGTTGATCCACAACTGTATATCCCCATTTTCTCTCTACCCTACTATTAAAACACTTCACGACAAAAAGAGCACAGTAAACCCTAATATTAAATACAAAATATCACAAAACTTCATACATCCTAATAATAAATACAACAAACCCTATGACAATTTATACTAACAATTTATACATTCCTGACTATAAACAACAAATATACAAAATCCTTAGGAAAATTACATGTAATCCCAATAAACTTAAATACTATAATTTAAGTTTAATACTATACATGATCATGTAATTTAATACTATACATGAAAATATTAAAATTATTGAAGAATCCAAATAACAGCAAATTTGTCTAATCATTAAATATGATCACGAAAAACCAAATTTAGGGTTTAGGCACAAAAATGTCTAATTGGTCCCATTTTAATACAATATTTTTTGGGTCTAATTAAAAATACCCATTTACGAAATCCAAAAAACAAACTTCTCCATGAAGTTTCTTCTATTTCACAAATATAATTAAATTTCAATTAAACAAAAATTTACTGATCAAATTAAAAACCCCATTTACAATGTCCAACTAAAAGCTTCCAAATATATCATTTCCATATAAAACGATAATATTCCAATATTTATTATTACAAATTTCAAAGAGAGTATATTTTTAAAAAAAAATTAAATATATTAACACAATTATAAAATGAAATATTTTTTACCAGGATAATGTAATATTATGTATAGTGTATTTTATGTATTACTTTATATATTTTAAAAGGGTATTGATTTTATTTTATAGTATAGTATTATTATGATAATATTAAATTTATAGGAATTGTAAAATTATTAAACTTAATTAAAGATCCAATTTAGTTTTTTGGTATTTTGATTACATAGTCAATCAACGATTTTAGATCATGGACATGAACAAAGCCTGTTATGATCAACGGTTGTTATAAAAACATAGTACAATTATAATTGTTCTGTGTTAGTACAATCCAAGTCGTTGATCTACTCCTGCTTAAAGTTACATAGGTTTAAAAAGCAGCCTACCTACCTCTAGCCACATTAAATTGCACAGACAAAAGCACAATCTTTGTGTGAATTATTTGTATCGTTGATGACATTCAGATCAACGCTTGGACAATGCTACATTTAGGGGTCCATGTGATATGACAGAAAAAATAATAACACTTCAATACTCACATACGAATTATAATCACTCAACCATAAACTAACCAGCTATTTAACATGAACAATGTCGATGAATAAAAATATTCACAAAAATCTAAATTCATCAATAAAATAACATACACAGACAACTCGAACAAACCGATCATTAATGTTATTATTTTGATAGTAAACATCAACGGTTCAAATAACAATGTTATTATTTTGATTATTTAAATGCTTTGAGAAAGCACAAAGATCTACTAACTCTCAACCGTCGATCGCCGGAATATCAACGGTTGCAGTCTTACATATAGATTAGATGAAGCACAATCCGTGTGATTCAGTTATGAATAATCAAGATCCCGTTGGTGATATTATACATCAACGGTTGATAATTAAAATGTTATTATTTCGAATATTTAAATGCTTTTAGAAGGTACAATCCATGTCATAAAGAGTAACACATCTCAACCGTCGATTACCGGATATCAACCGTTGTAGTCTTACATATAGATTAGATGAAGCACAATCCGTGTGAATCTGTTTAGAATCATCAATATCCCGTTTGTGACATTATAGATCGACGGTTGATAATTAAATGTTATTATTTAAATGCTTCGAGAAAGTACAATCGATATCAGAAAGATGTAACACTTCTCAATCGTTCGTCACCGGAATATCAGTGGTTGTAGTCTTACATATAGATTCGACGAAGCACAATCCGTGTTAATCTGTTTGCAATCGTCAAGATGCCGTTGGTGATATTATAGATCAACGGATCATAATTAAGATACTATTATTTTGATTATATTAATGGTAGGATAAGCACAATCGAAGATATAATGTTTTAAAACCGTCGATTATCAATAGATCAACCGATGTAGTTTTACCTCTTACAATCCATGTTTGGTAAACTTCCTGAGGAAGCTTCACACGGGTATAAATGAGATTAATTTTTAATCTAAATTACACTCTTTCTAATTTTGGCTCTTATATATAAATAATTTAAAATTAAATTTTTTTTAACAAGGATAAAGTAATATTTTTTAATAGTAAAATTACACTGTTTCACTGTTCTTGTGGCCTTATCCATCGTAGCATCCTCCACCACCGGTCTTCGTTTCCCTCTTCCACCGCCGCTGAATTTTACGCTTCCCGCCACCACTCCGTTAAAAAAGTCCACACACCCATTCTGTTGGCACGCTGGTGGAGCAAACGACACCGCTGGGATACCCGCTGCGGGATTCATTAACGGAGTTTCCATCCCCCCAAAGGCTCCAATGGGTGGAACCATCCTCATCGCCGCTGGAATCTCCTCGTTCACCATCCCTCCCGTTGTAAGGAAATCATCCAGCTTCACCGGGGTCTTCCCACCAGCGCCACTGCGAGTAATATCCCCCCATTCCTCATCCAAAGCCTTACCCCCGTCTTCACTATTGCCCCCTCTACCGGCGGCGGCGTTCCTACCTAGCATAAATGCATCCGAATCGGAATACACATTCCGAAGCAGATCGTCCATGCAGACCGTAACCAGACGTGAGATTTATTCGGGAAAACGAATTCTGTTGTGGAGGATCCTGTTTGGGCGGTGACCTTCACGACATCAACATGGACGAAGCCACAAGAGAAGACTTGACCGCCGATTTCCCCGGATTTCGAACCGAACAGAACGCACCGCAACCCCCAGACTAGAAGAAATAACAAACACGACTCGCATACGGAGGAAAATATTCCCAATTTGAAGAAGTTGTTGTAGACTTGTATCTAACGTGGTGAGCCTTACATGAATTTCAGTATAAATATTAATTTCAAATATTTGATAAATACATCTAAGTTTTGCAAAGTGAGTTGCCTCTAACTATAAACATTAAATCTAAACCCTAAAAACCGAACACCACATTAAACAACGAAAACCAAACATTAAATTACAAATATATTCCAATTAATACATCCCTTAGTGACTCACGCCAATAGTTGATCACATTAAATCTTGATTGTTTTCATTATGGCAACATTAAACAATTGAAAATTTCAAACATTAGACAATTCCAAACATTAAACAATTCTAAACATTCACACAATTCCAAATACATTCAACAGTTCCAAACATTCACACAAATCCAATTCCAAACATTAACATTAACACAATTCCAATTCCAAACATTAACATTAATACAATTCAAATTCCAAACATATTCCAATTCCAAACATCAACACAATTCCAATTCCAAACATTAACACAATTCCAAACATCAAACCATTCCAAACATTAAACATTTCCAACCATTAACACAATTCCAAACATTCAACAATTTCCAACATTATACAATTCAAACATTAACACAATTCCAAACATATTCCAATTCCAAACATTAATTTGTATCCATCTAAATTGTGGAAATTTAAAAATTTGTTCCCCCTAATTCGAAATTTTTCAAAATACATTTGAAAAATTAATTCCCTCAAATTCGAAAAATTTAAGAAACATTTCAAAAATTTAGAATTTGGATCGGATTGAAATTTTTAAATCATATTTCAAACAGTTTCGAATTCCCTCCGATTTGAAATTTTTAAAACATATTTCAAACAGTTTCGAATTCCCTCCGATTCGAAATTTTTAAAACGTATTTCAAACATTTTCGAATTTCCTCCACCGTTGTTTGAAAAACAGTTTTTTAAAATCACGATCATTTCACCTCATCGCTATTTGACAAACATTGTTCCAAATGTACCCTATATATTGAAAAAAATAATAATTATATTACGCTTTTCTCAATTGATAACTTCTTCAAAATGTATTTTCAATCAATTTTTAAAACATTGAATGATTTCTTTACGATGGATTTTTCAATCAATTTTAAAAATATTACATGGAGTCCCAGATCCATTCTAAAGAAAATGGGCCTACTAGAAAGAAACTAGGGAGCAGCCGAGAACTTTGCTGCTCATTCTCTGCGCGTCAAGAACTTTGCTACTTTAGGGTCGTCCTAAAAAGCTTCAGGACAGAAAAGCGTTGGTTGATTTTGAACGGGATATTCGCCATGAGTACCATGAAGTTCTGCCGCGAATGGTTTGCGTTTCTCCTTATGGATATTCTGTTTGGTAGTGACGCCCTAGCTGGTATTTTTCTTTTCCATTTAGCTTGTGCTGGAGGATATAACTGTATATTTGCTTTTTTGTTCGCGTTTGGGCAGTAATAATATTTTATACCCCAACGAAGAGAAAGATCAGAACATCCGGCTGTATGCCTGCCGAAATTGTGATCATCAGGTGTTAATGGTTTACGGATTACACACGCCATTTTAGTTGCTTGTTTACTGATTGAAATATTTACTTGGTTTGAAAAGGCTACAGATTTTGCAGTTTATTTATTCGGAGGCATGATGTGTTATTTAGTTTAGACTTTTAAGAGTGTTGCGCATCTTAAGTAGCTATTGACCGGTTAGTTTGGGTGCATGAAGCTACTGATAACAATTGTGTCTACAGAAATGTAGCAGTGCACGGGGAAGCAGCTTCCCCGTTGTTCTGTGTGTGGGCACGGGGAAGCTGTGTTCTTTCAGGTGCTTCATATATATTTTAGAATGGCTGTCATGGCTGCTAACATCTATATTTTCGTAAAGTTTCTGATTTTTGGTAATGATCCTTGTGATTCCTACCTCGTTTTAAAAAAGTGACCCGTTCTTGATTTCAGCTTTGGTTTCAATTTGTCAAACGTGATTCTTGATATCCTTTTCTGAGTTTATTGTCATGTTTCTGGCACAGGCAACTGCCAGAGGTGAAGAAGGAATGAGCTGTTCTTTTTTGCTGTAACCCCAACTGCGGGATTCGGTGAAGGTACTAGATATCTTTCTTTATTCGCAAGCCAAGAGTAAACCCTACAAAAACACCAGTACCAAAATCATCAATCTGGGAGGAACAATCTCCTCCACTTCTTCAAAAATTTAAAATACATTTCAAAAATTTCGAATTCCCTACAAATCGAAATATTTCAAATACATTTCAATAATTTCGAATTCCCTCCCATTCGAATTTTTTATAATTTATTTGAAAAAATTTAGAATTCTCTCGTATTCGAAGATTTTTGAACTACATTTAAAACAATTTCGAATTCATTTTTAAATATACTTGAATCAATTTCAAATTTCTTCTTATTTGAAATTTTTAAATTATATTTCAAATATTTTCGATTTCCCTCCGATTCGAAATTCTTAAAACACATTTCAAATATTTTCGAATTCCCTACAATTCGAAATATTTCAAATATATTTCAAGAAAATTTCGAATCCCCCCATTTGAATTTTTTATAATTTATTTGAAAAAATTTTGAATTTCCTCTCATTCGAAAATTTTTTAAAAAAATTTAAAATTATTTCGATTTCCCTCCTATTCTAAATTGTTTAAATATATTTAAATCAATTTCAAATTTCTTAATATTTGAAATTTTTTAAATATATTTTAAACAATTTCGAAATTTTTAAAATTATTCAAAAATTTCAAATTCACACCATAATTTTTAAAAATATTCAACAATTTCGAATTACGTCTCATCCCAATTTTTAATCCTCCCATGACTATAAAACCTCCTCCCTTTTCTCCCAATGTTCTCTACCACTTCCGATTACAGTCACCCTCCTAATCTCCCCTCCGCCGCTGAAAGTTCTCCACCGTCGAAACTTGTATACCGTTTCAAACCCCGAAGCTTCTCTGCCGTCGATTATGGTATCCTATGTTTTTTCTGCTTCATCGCTGTTCTCGAACTGAAGCCGTTGTTTCAGTTTGGTTCAATCTAGGGTCTCCGCATTTTTTTTTCAGGAGGAATCAACCTCTTGGGAGCCTCAGCTCAGGTAGAACTACTCATTTTCTATGGATTCAGTTTAGAATTTCAATCCTGAGTTGTGTTTCAACGCCATTCAGCATTTGTTCTCTGCATTTCCACCGGTTTGGGGGCGGAGATTATCGGAACCTTGTGCTTGTTTACACTGTGTTCTCTGCCACAGATCCCAAGAGAAACGCTAGAGACGCCCATGTTCCGGTAAGAAGATAGATACAAAATAAAATAATAAAATATTTTCAATTTTAACGCATCGTTTGTGGTTGCAGGTGCTGGCTCCACTTCCCATCGGTTTCGCAGTTTTCATGGTTCACCTTGCCACAATTCCGGTAACCGGCACAGCGATAAATCCGGCAACAAGCTTAGGAGCAGCCGTGATCTATGGCAAAGCCTGCATGATCATGTAAGAAAAAAACATAGAAAGAAAGTGTTTTTTCCATTTAAAACTGAAAAAAGAGTTGACCTTTGCAGGGAATGAGGAAAATGTTGTGAGAGTTTTCTCGTTAACTGTTCCTTGCTGTTACGGATTTGGAGCCCCATTACAAATCTCGGAAACTGAAGATCCAGGTTATGTGGAACTTGAAACATATAATCTGCCATTGTATGTTTTGTATTGGTCTACTTATTGAATTCGTTTTTGCAATTTGTGCTAGGTTGATATTGTGGACTTCAATGGCAGTTTCCTGGCATGTATTCGCGACATTCTTGGTGCAAATCCCATAGTTCTCGTTATTACGAAGGTTGTGGGAAGTGCCCAAATTACATCGCTTTTAATATCAATCTTGACATCCGTTAGATAGTTAGTGATTCCTTCCTAGTTTTTCAGATTGATTTTCTTCCGAGAGGAACTCATCTTAATTGCGTTGGTGACTGGGTTGTGGAGGCCACAATGAAGAAGAAATTGAAGTGAGTATTCTTTATCATGTGTTGATGCTTTCTGTTAATTTGTTCCGTTCTTTATGCTGATGGTGGAGACTGGCGAACAAAACCCTGAGTGTAATAATTCATACATTTCCAGCCAATTTTTTAGTTATCAGTCTACTGTGCCCCATAGATGGTGTATTGTGCACTTGTGAATATTTTAGGAGGATAATTACTAGAGATTATATTATTACTTTGAATGGTTTCATTCCAACCAGTATATTTCTGATTATTTTCTTGTATTTTGCATGAACAGGGAGCAGCGATGTTGGGAAATCTGTTTTCATTAATGTTATATTAAGTAAGCTAATCAGTTTTAACAATGAAATCTAGTAAAACACAATTTTCATTCATTACTTGCCAATTTTCGTTTTTCAAAATACAATCGATTCATTTTACAAAATATAACCGATAGATATTTCATATGTGCATTGTACCCTAGCATAACAAAATATGATGGATAATACAAAAAGTGGTACATTTCAAATACTAGTCCGATAGATCAATAGAAGATGGGACCGTATCTAGACCGCCGAAATTCACTAATTGTGATGAAGTTGCTGTGTCCCATGGAGATTTATTCACCACGCATGGTATCTTAAATTTAAAACTACCTGTCTCACTAGATGTCCCGGGATCACAGCGAGCCCTTTTTCGGTGGCTCTCGCTAATGCTTGGCTCCGGCTCGCCCGCATTCGTAGTAGTTGAGGGGCGACGTCTTGGAGTAGGAGCAGATGTTGGTGTCACGGGTCTAGCTATGTTTTTTGGATACCATAATCGTTCCGGCACCCAATCTCGGTTGGTATGTGTCCAACCACGAGACAACTCTTTCAAACCATAATAGGGAATTTTATTTACCTTTTCGAATAGTTGTCTTTGCTTACGACGTAGTTCACCGAGGGTGCAAGTTTCGCTTTGATTTCTTGGATTTCTTAGCGACGCCGGAACCGGAATACGCCAAAAATCTTCATACGCACCAGTCCCATCCAAGAATGTTTCTAACTCATCTCGTAGCTTGATTTCCCTTTGCGCATTCACTGCTTCTTGCAACTTCTCCACTGCTTGATCGTACAATTTTCCGTGGCAAACAATGGACCCGTCTCTTGCTCGGATGTCGAACGTAAATTGGGTTAAGATCGGTTCTTCGTCCTCCGCTGCCATTCGAAAAGGGTAGAGTAATGTGGAAAGTGGGTAGAGAATTTCGAAAATTTTGATCTTATTTAGATCTATTTATAGGCAAAAAGATGAGTATTGAAGAAGCTATTAAAATTGGGTTCGGGCCTGTAATAGTTTGGGCCCGAAATNTCGTAGCAGGTTTTTAATCATTTTTTGACGTGATATATATACGTATATAGTATGTGTGTATAAATACGTGAAAAAAAAATTTCGGAAATAACCTCGCACGAGTGGTTAAAAACGATTTTGAAATATAAGCATAAATTCCATGTGTTTATTGCATTTTTATAAAGAAACGCCCTTGTAACAGGTTTTCAATCATTTTTCGACGTGATATATATACGTATATTGCATGTGTGTATAAATTCGTGAAAAAAAAAATTTGGAAAAAACCTCGCACGAGTGGTTAAAAATGATTTTGAAATATAAGCATAAATTCAATATGTTTAATGCATTTTTTTAAAGAAACGCCCTTGTAGCAGGTTTTTAATCATTTTTTGACGTGATATATATACGTATATAGTATGTGTGTATGAATACGTGATAAAAAATTTTCGGAAAAAAACTCGCACGATTGGTTAAAAACGATTTTGAAATATAAGCATAAATTCCTTGTGTTTAATGCATTTTTTTCAAGAAACGCACTCGTAGTAGGTTTTTATTCATTTTTCGACGTGATATATATACGTATATAGTATGTGTGTATAAATATGTGAAATAAAAATTTTAAAAAACCTCGCACGAATGTTTCAAAACGATTTTGAAATATAAGTATAAATTCCATGTGTTTAATGAATTTTTTTAAAGAAACGCCCTCGTAGAAGGTTTTTAATCATTTTTCGACGTGATATATATACGTATATAGTATGTGTGTATAAATACGTAAGAAAAAAAATTTCGGAAAAACCTCGCACGAGTGGTTAAAAACGATTTTGAAATATAAGCAAAAATTCCATTTCTTAAATGCATTTTTTTAAAGAAACACCCTCATAGCAGGTTTTTAATTATTTTTCGACATGATATATATACGTATATAGTATGTGTGTATAAATTCGTGAAAAAAAAATTTCGGAAAAAACCTCGCACGAGTGGTTAAAAACGATTTTGAAATATAAGCATAAATTCCATGTGTTTAATGCATTTTTTTAAAGAAACGAACTTGTAGCAGGTTTTTAATCATTTTTCGACGTGATACATATAAGTATATAGTATGTGTGTATAAATACGTGAAAAAAAAATATCGGAAAAAACCTCGCACGAGTGGTTAAGAACGATTTTGAAATATAAGCATAAATTCCATGTGTTTATTGCATTTTTATAAAGAAACGCCCTTGTAGCAGGTTTTCAATCATTTTTCGACGTGATATATATACGTATATTGTATGTGTGTATAAATACGTGAAAAAAAAAATTCAGAAAAACCTCGCACGAGTAGTTAAAAACGATTTTGAAATATAAGCATAAATTCCATGTGTTTAATGCATTTTTTTAAAGAAACGCAATTGTAGCAGGTTTTTAATCATTTTTCGACGTGATACATACACGTATATAGTATGTGTGTATAAATACGTGAAAAAAAATTTCGGAAAAAACCTCGCACGAGTGGTTAAAAAGAAATTTTGAAATATAAGCATAGATTCATGTGTTTAATGCATTTTTTTAAAGAAACGCCCTCGTTGCAGGTTTTTAATCATTTTTCGACGTGATATATATACGTATATAGTATGTGTGTATAAATACGTGAAAAAAAAATTTTCGGAAAAAACCTCGCACGAGTGGTTAAAAACGATTTTGAAATATAAGCATAAATTCCATTTGTTTAATGCATTTTTTTAAAGAAACGCCCTCGTAGCAGGTTTTTAATCATTTTTCGACGTGATATATATACGTATATAGTATGTGTGTATAAATACGTGATAAAAAAATTTCAAAAAAAAACTCGCACGAGTGGTTAAAAACGATTTTGAAATATAAGCATAAATTCCATGTGTTTAATGCATTTTTTTCAAGAAACGCACTCGTAGCAGGCTTTTAATCATTTATCGACGTGATATATATACGTATATAGTATCTGTGTATAAATATGTGAAAAAAAAATTTGGAAAAAACCTCGCACGAATGTTTAAAAAGGATTTTGAAATATAAGTATAAATTCCATGTGCTTAATGCATTTTTTTAAAGAAACGCCCTCGTAGCAGGTTTTTAATCATTTTTAGACGTGATATATATACGTATATAGTATGTTTGTATAAATACGTGAAAAAAAACAATTCGGAAAAAACCTCGCACGAGTGGTTAAAAACGATTTTGAAATATAAGCATAAAGTCCATGTGTTTAATGCATTTTTTTAAAGAAACGCCCTCGTAGCAGGTTTTTAATCATTTACCGACATGATACATATACGCATATAGTATGTGTGTATAAATACGTGAAAAAAAATTTTCGGAAAAACCTCGCACGAGTGGTTTAAAACTAATTTGAAATATATGCATAAATTCCATGTGTTTAATGCATTTTTTTAAAGAAACGCCCTCGTAACAGGTTTTTAATTATTTTTCGACGTGATATATATACGTATATAGTATATGTGTATAAATGCGTTAAAAAAAAATTTCGGAAAAAACCTCGCACGAGTGGTTAAAAACGAATTTGAAATATAAGCATAAATTCCATTTGTTTAATGCATTTTTTTAAAGAAACGCCCTCGTAGCAGGTTTTTAATCATTTTTCGACGTGATATATATACGTATATAGTATGTGTGTATAAATACGTGATAAAAAAATTTCGGAAAAAACCTCGCACGAGTGGTTAAAAACGATTTTGAAATATAAACATAAATTCCATATGTTTAATGCATTTTTTTAAAGAAACGCCCTCGTAGTAGGTGTTTAATCCTTTTTCGACGTGATACATATACGTATATAGTATGTGTGTATAAATACGTGAAAAAAAAATTTCGGAAAAAACCTCGCACGATTGGTTAAAAACGATTTTGAAATTTAAGCATAAATCATGTGTTTAATGCATTTTTTTAAAGAACCGCCCTCGTTGCAGGTTTTTAATCATTTTTAGACGTGTTATATATACATATATAGTATGTGTGTATAAATTCGTGATAAAAAAATTTCGGAAAAAACCTCGCACGAGTGGTTAAAAACGATTTTGAAATATAAGCAAAAATCATGTGTTTAATGCATTTTTTTAAAGAACCGCCCTCGTTGCAGGTTTTTAATCATTTTTCGACGTGTTATATACACTTATATAGTATGTGTATAAATACGTGAAAAAAAAATTTCGGAAAAAACCTCGCACGAGTGGTTAAAAACGATTTTGAAATATAAGCATAAATTCCATGTGTTTAATGCATTCATTTAAAGAGACGCAGTCGTAGTAGGTTTTTAATCACTTTTCGACGTGATATATATTCGTATATAGTATGTGTGTATAAACACATGAAAAAAAATTTATGATTAGGGTTTAGGGTTTAGGGTTTAGGGTTTAGGGTTTAGGGTTTAGGGTTTAGGGTTTAGGGTTTAGGGTTTAGGGTTTAGGGTTTAGGGTTTAGGGTTTAGGGTTTAGGGTTTAGGGTTTAGGGTTTAGGGTTTAGGGTTTAGGGTTTAGGGTTTAGGGTTTAGGGTTTAGGGTTTAGGGTTTAGGGTTTAGGGTTTAGGGTTTAGGGTTTAGGGTTTAGGGTTTAGGGTTTAGGGTTTAGGGTTTAGGGTTTAGGGTTTAGGGTTTAGGGTTTAGGGTTTAGGGTTTAGGGTTTAGGGTTTAGGGTTTAGGGTTTAGGGTTTAGGGTTTAGGGTTTAGGGTTTAGGGTTTAGGGTTTAGGGTTTAGGGTTTAGGGTTTAGGGTTTAGGGTTTAGGGTTTAGGGTTTAGGGTTTAGGGTTTAGGGTTTAGGGTTTAGGGTTTAGGGTTTAGGGTTTAGGGTTTAGGGTTTAGGGTTTAGGGTTTAGGGTTTAGGGTTTAGGGTTTAGGGTTTAGGGTTTAGGGTTTAGGGTTTAGGGTTTAGGGTTTAGGGTTTAGGGTTTAGGGTTTAGGGTTTAGGGTTTAGGGTTTAGGGTTTAGGGTTTAGGGTTTAGGGTTTAGGGTTTAGGGTTTAGGGTTTAGGGTTTAGGGTTTAGGGTTTAGGGTTTAGGGTTTAGGGTTTAGGGTTTAGGGTTTAGGGTTTAGGGTTTAGGGTTTAGGGTTTAGGGTTTAGGGTTTAGGGTTTAGGGTTTAGGGTTTAGGGTTTAGGGTTTAGGGTTTAGGGTTTAGGGTTTAGGGTTTAGGGTTTAGGGTTTAGGGTTTAGGGTTTAGGGTTTAGGGTTTAGGGTTTAGGGTTTAGGGTTTAGGGTTTAGGGTTTAGGGTTTAGGGTTTAGGGTTTAGGGTTTAGGGTTTAGGGTTTAGGGTTTAGGGTTTAGGGTTTAGGGTTTAGGGTTTAGGGTTTAGGGTTTAGGGTTTAGGGTTTAGGGTTTAGGGTTTAGGGTTTAGGGTTTAGGGTTTAGGGTTTAGGGTTTAGGGTTTAGGGTTTAGGGTTTAGGGTTTAGGGTTTAGGGTTTAGGGTTTAGGGTTTAGGGTTTAGGGTTTAGGGTTTAGGGTTTAGGGTTTAGGGTTTAGGGTTTAGGGTTTAGGGTTTAGGGTTTAGGGTTTAGGGTTTAGGGTTTAGGGTTTAGGGTTTAGGGTTTAGGGTTTAGGGTTTAGGGTTTAGGGTTTAGGGTTTAGGGTTTAGGGTTTAGGGTTTAGGGTTTAGGGTTTAGGGTTTAGGGTTTAGGGTTTAGGGTTTAGGGTTTAGGGTTTAGGGTTTAGGGTTTAGGGTTTAGGGTTTAGGGTTTAGGGTTTAGGGTTTAGGGTTTAGGGTTTAGGGTTTAGGGTTTAGGGTTTAGGGTTTAGGGTTTAGGGTTTAGGGTTTAGGGTTTAGGGTTTAGGGTTTAGGGTTTAGGGTTTAGGGTTTAGGGTTTAGGGTTTAGGGTTTAGGGTTTAGGGTTTAGGGTTTAGGGTTTAGGGTTTAGGGTTTAGGGTTTAGGGTTTAGGGTTTAGGGTTTAGGGTTTAGGGTTTAGGGTTTAGGGTTTAGGGTTTAGGGTTTAGGGTTTAGGGTTTAGGGTTTAGGGTTTAGGGTTTAGGGTTTAGGGTTTAGGGTTTAGGGTTTAGGGTTTAGGGTTTAGGGTTTAGGGTTTAGGGTTTAGGGTTTAGGGTTTAGGGTTTAGGGTTTAGGGTTTAGGGTTTAGGGTTTAGGGTTTAGGGTTTAGGGTTTAGGGTTTAGGGTTTAGGGTTTAGGGTTTAGGGTTTAGGGTTTAGGGTTTAGGGTTTAGGGTTTAGGGTTTAGGGTTTAGGGTTTAGGGTTTAGGGTTTAGGGTTTAGGGTTTAGGGTTTAGGGTTTAGGGTTTAGGGTTTAGGGTTTAGGGTTTAGGGTTTAGGGTTTAGGGTTTAGGGTTTAGGGTTTAGGGTTTAGGGTTTAGGGTTTAGGGTTTAGGGTTTAGGGTTTAGGGTTTAGGGTTTAGGGTTTAGGGTTTAGGGTTTAGGGTTTAGGGTTTAGGGTTTAGGGTTTAGGGTTTAGGGTTTAGGGTTTAGGGTTTAGGGTTTAGGGTTTAGGGTTTAGGGTTTAGGGTTTAGGGTTTAGGGTTTAGGGTTTAGGGTTTAGGGTTTAGGGTTTAGGGTTTAGGGTTTAGGGTTTAGGGTTTAGGGTTTAGGGTTTAGGGTTTAGGGTTTAGGGTTTAGGGTTTAGGGTTTAGGGTTTAGGGTTTAGGGTTTAGGGTTTAGGGTTTAGGGTTTAGGGTTTAGGGTTTAGGGTTTAGGGTTTAGGGTTTAGGGTTTAGGGTTTAGGGTTTAGGGTTTAGGGTTTAGGGTTTAGGGTTTAGGGTTTAGGGTTTAGGGTTTAGGGTTTAGGGTTTAGGGTTTAGGGTTTAGGGTTTAGGGTTTAGGGTTTAGGGTTTAGGGTTTAGGGTTTAGGGTTTAGGGTTTAGGGTTTAGGGTTTAGGGTTTAGGGTTTAGGGTTTAGGGTTTAGGGTTTAGGGTTTAGGGTTTAGGGTTTAGGGTTTAGGGTTTAGGGTTTAGGGTTTAGGGTTTAGGGTTTAGGGTTTAGGGTTTAGGGTTTAGGGTTTAGGGTTTAGGGTTTAGGGTTTAGGGTTTAGGGTTTAGGGTTTAGGGTTTAGGGTTTAGGGTTTAGGGTTTAGGGTTTAGGGTTTAGGGTTTAGGGTTTAGGGTTTAGGGTTTAGGGTTTAGGGTTTAGGGTTTAGGGTTTAGGGTTTAGGGTTTAGGGTTTAGGGTTTAGGGTTTAGGGTTTAGGGTTTAGGGTTTAGGGTTTAGGGTTTAGGGTTTAGGGTTTAGGGTTTAGGGTTTAGGGTTTAGGGTTTAGGGTTTAGGGTTTAGGGTTTAGGGTTTAGGGTTTAGGGTTTAGGGTTTAGGGTTTAGGGTTTAGGGTTTAGGGTTTAGGGTTTAGGGTTTAGGGTTTAGGGTTTAGGGTTTAGGGTTTAGGGTTTAGGGTTTAGGGTTTAGGGTTTAGGGTTTAGGGTTTAGGGTTTAGGGTTTAGGGTTTAGGGTTTAGGGTTTAGGGTTTAGGGTTTAGGGTTTAGGGTTTAGGGTTTAGGGTTTAGGGTTTAGGGTTTAGGGTTTAGGGTTTAGGGTTTAGGGTTTAGGGTTTAGGGTTTAGGGTTTAGGGTTTAGGGTTTAGGGTTTAGGGTTTAGGGTTTAGGGTTTAGGGTTTAGGGTTTAGGGTTTAGGGTTTAGGGTTTAGGGTTTAGGGTTTAGGGTTTAGGGTTTAGGGTTTAGGGTTTAGGGTTTAGGGTTTAGGGTTTAGGGTTTAGGGTTTAGGGTTTAGGGTTT
>RWGZ01001316.1:12055-14555 GCA_009725065.1 Utricularia reniformis | reverse complement strand
AAACGATTTTGAAATATAAGCATAAATTCCAAGTGTTTAATGCATTTTTTTAAAGAAACGCCCTCGTAGCAGGTTTTTAATCATTTTTCGAGGTCATAGATATACGTATATAGTATGTGTGTATAAATTCGCAAAAAAAAAATATCGGAAAAAACCTCGCACGAGTGTTAAAAACGATTTTGAAATATAAGCATAAATTACAAGTGTTTAATGCATTTTATTCAAGAAACGCTCTCGTCGCAGGTTTTTAATCATTTTTCGAGGTTAAATATATACTTATATAGTATGTGTGTATAAATACATGAAAAACAAATTTCGGATAAAACCTCGCACGAGTGGTTAAAAACGATTTTGAAATATAAGCATAAATTCCATGTGTTTAATGCATTATATTCCACAAACGCCCTTGTCGCAAGTTTTTAATCATATTTCGAGGTGCTAAATATACGTATATAGTATGTGTGTATAAATTCACGAATAAAAAATTTCGGAAAAAACCTCACACGAGTGTTAAAAAACGATTTTGAAATATACGCATAAATTCCAAGTGTTTAATGTATTTTTTTCAAGAAATGCTCTCGTCGCAGGTTTTTAATCATTTTTCGAGGTTAAATATATACCTATATAGTATGTGTGTATAAATTCATGAAAAAAAAATTTCGGAAAAAACCACGCACGAGTGGTTAAAAACGATTTTGAAATATTAGCATAAATTCCATGTGTTTAATGCATTTTTTTTTCCAGAAACGCCCTTGTCACAAGTTTTTAATCATTTTTCGAGGTTAAATATATACCTATATAGTATGTGTGTATATATTCATGAAAAACAAATTTCGGAAAAAACCACGCACGAGTGGTTAAAAACGATTTTGAAATATAAGCATAAATTACATGTGTTTAATGCATTTTATTCAAGAAATGCCCCCGTAGCAGGTTTTTAATCACTTTTCGAGGTCATATATACGTTTATAGTATGTGTGTATAAATCCGTGAAAAAAAAATTTCGGAAAAAACCTCGAACGAGTGCTTAAAAACGATTTTTTAATATAAGCATAAATTCGATGTGATTAATGCATTTTTTTTTCAAGAAACGCCCTTGTAGCAGTATTTTAATCATTTTTAGACGTGATATATATACATATATACGTATATAGTATGTGTGTATAAATACGTGAAAAAAAAATTTCGTAAAAAATCTCGCACGAGTGGTTAAAAACGATTTTGAAATATTAGCATAAATTGCATTTGTTTAATGCATTTTTTTTCCAGAAACGCCCTTGTCGCAAGTTTTTAATCATATTTCGAGGTGCTAAATATACGTATATAGTATGTGTGTATAAATTCGCGAAAAAAAAATATCGGAAAAAACCTCGCACGAGTGATAAAAAACGATTTTGAAATATATGCATAAATTCCAAGTGTTTAATTCATTTTTTTCAAGAAACGCTTTCGTCGCAGGTTTTTAATCATTTTTCGAGGTTAAATATATACTTATATAGTATGTGTGTATAAATACATGAAAAACAAATTTCGGATAAAACCTCGCACGAGTGGTTAAAAACGATTTTGAAATATAAGCATAAATTCCATGTGTTTAATGCATTTTATTCCAGAAACGCCCTCGTCGCAAGTTTTTAATCATATTTCGAGGTGCTAAATACACGTATATAGTATGTGTGTATAAATTCGCGAAAAAAAAATTTCGGAAAAAACCTCGCACGAGTGTTAAAAAACGATTTTGAAATATAAGCATAAATTCCAAGTGTTTAATGCATTTTTTTCAAGAAACGCTCTCGTCGTATTTTTTTAATCATTTTTCAAGGTTTAATATATACCTATATAGTATGTTTGTATAAATTCATTAAAAACAAATTTCGGAAAAAACCTCCGACGTGTGGTTAAAAACGATTTTGAAATATAAGCATAAATTCCATGTGTTTAATGCATTTTATTCAAGAAACGCCATCGTCGCAGGTTTTTAATCGTTTTTCGAGGTGATACATATACGTATATAGTATGTGTGTATAAATTCGCGAAAAAAAAATTTCGGAAAAAACCTCGCACGAGTGTTAAAAAACGATTTTGAAATATACGCATAAATTTCAAGTGTTTAATGCATTTTTTTCAAGAAACGCTTTCGTCGCAGGTTTTTAATCATTTTTCGAGGTCATATATATACGTTTATAGTATGTGTGTATATTAGGGTTTAGGGTTTAGGGTTTAGGGTTTAGGGTTTAGGGTTTAGGGTTTTAGGGTTTAGGGTTTAGGGTTTAGGGTTTAGGGTTTAGGGTTTAGGGTTTAGGGTTTAGGGTTTAGGGTTTAGGGTTTAGGGTTTAGGGTTTAGGGTTTAGGGTTTAGGTTTAGGGTTTAGGGTTTAGGGTTTAGGGTTTAGGGTTTAGGGTTTAGGGTTTAGGGTTTAGGGTTTAGGGTTTAGGGTTTAGGGTTTAGGGTTTAGGGTTTAGGGTTTAGGGTTTAGGGTTTAGGGTTTAGGGTTTAGGGT
>RWGZ01001315.1:0-172311 GCA_009725065.1 Utricularia reniformis | reverse complement strand
CAAGTTTCTATACCAATAAGCAAAGTTTGGTCCGACCAACTTATTGGTCTATAAGATACTTCTTAAATTAATCGTGGAAGACATGATCAACCATCTGTAAAATTTGAAGTTAGTCAAACATAACTCAAATTAATAATGCAATTTTTATAAAAATTAAATATATCACATTATAAATTTTATCAACATAAAATTTCATATATGATATAATCAATCCAATTTAAAATTCATTTGCCGAGAAATGTCATCAAGAAGATATTATGACTAGATATACAAATTTAATCATAATTTTATTAAGAATCATTCAAAACCATATAATACTGAAATGCACTAAATGAATTTCAAAATATGCATTTCAATTGTTTACCAACATTCATAAAATCAAATATTTTATTATGTTTCAAAACAACAACGTATTCAAAATTACCACATCAATCTTAACTTTGGTTAACAAATTTTTGTGATCAATAAAGGTAAGCAACTTTTGCTAATTACATATCATGTAACTACGGACTTTTCAGGTTATCAACTTTGACATAATGTATCAAATACATTGGCCACTCATTTACTCAAATCGAAATAATCTTGACTTTGGCCAACAAATTACTCGAATTGTTAAGTCGAACCCACTAATCACGAATCTAATTCCATGACTTGAATATATTGTTTGTAGAGAGGGCTTGACTTTGGCCAACAGCCCTTGCTCGAAAAACAACTCTTCATTCAAAATCATATTAGTGGAAGGATAATCGACTTAATATAACACAATTAATTCTACAACGAATTTACCGGAACTTGGCTCCGATACCACTGTTAGGAAAAAATATCGCAACCGTATATCATAATACACGTTCGTATCACACACGGTGTGCAGCGGAATCAAAATTTTTCCTATTCCTTAAAATTAGATCGGTAAATTCGTGAAGAATTAAAAAACATACCTTTCTTTCTCCGATGAGCTTCGGTGGTCGTAAGTGTCGTGATATACTCCGATATAAGAAACGGCTTCCTCTTGGCACCAAGTCTCCAAAATAGGATGACCTCTAACAAAAATCCACACGTGATCGGATCTTTATAAAGCCGGAATAATCTATGCTAGAAGATTTGATTGAGAGATTCACAATCACTCAATATGGTTGTCTCTCGGAAGATGATGTGAATGGTTTGGTCTAAGTTACCAATCAATGATTCATTTTTATATTGAATAATAAAAAGACGGTTCATTGAAAAAGTCAACAATACCTATCCATAAGCGAATATTCATCGTGAATATTTCTAATCAGTTTCCTATAATCAAATATCACATACTTGATTATCTCAACTACTTTATTTTACAAATAATTTCTTTTATAAACAATTTATAATGAATTAGAAATTATGTGGAAAATATCAAACTAATAATCATCATGATTAAATTGAAAAAACAATTTCTCCAATTAAATCATAGAAGTTATTATTTTTATTGAATTGAACATTTCAATTTAATAAAGTAAGACAACATAAATTATGGTATCTCTTTCGATCATCCGATCACTTTTGTATGTGACCCATTAGGTTTCCAACAACAGTGGCCGTAATTAGAGTATCAGATAAATTAAACTCTTTAATTATCTCTAACAACTCTTATTAGATTCATATTTAATTAAGGATCAAGGCTGGCGTCTAGCAACACGCCTTGATCCCCAAGTGTTGGAAAATCTAGTGCATAGATTAAACATTTCAATGATTGGTTACCGTGTAATCAAACTCGTCTCGACAACTTTGATCCATTGAATTAGAAAATCAGATATCGTCTATTTTAGAACATTAATTTATATTTGCACATCAATTAGTTTATTCATAGACAATTTGAACACTTCAAATTTCTAACTACCTTGGCAAAGGATTTTGAAACTATTGATTCTTGCAAATCCCAGATCAATTTCTCAGCTATTGTGAACGTCGAGTTCTTTATTGATTAATCAATTAACTTCGAATATATGATATTATATCCTAAATTATTTGTATTTGAATATTCGATTTGGAATATTCAACCAAATAAATGAAAATACAAGACAAAATATTCAAGTTATCTTTGTTAATCTCAAGTCAAATGATATTTACACAACCATCATTACGAGATTTGATCGTTGACGTAAATAGCATATCCGAACGATTTCTCGTAGTCGAGTCATCCGATGAACTTGTTCTCTAACAAGCATCCATATGTTTGTCCTAAAAACTCTTTTCATTGGTAATGAGAACAACCACTTGATCAAATCAAGGGACACAACATATAATAGTCGTTAATATATTATTGATATCTATTTTCTCAATAATCCATGAGCTAGGGAAATTTTACATAAAAATATCAAATGTTAATGAGAATCCCACATCATAATCTCATTATGATTTCTATTACATAGCTTTTAAGTAAGAGACTTAATTATCAATTTAATATAAATAATCTTTATAAGAAATGTAATTGATAAATAAGAAATAATTCATTTAATAACTAATTGAAATATCTCATATAAATGGCCTAGGACACTCGAATCCAACACATCCATTGTTTTTAAAACATTGTTGTTTTGGAGTTTACGAATTTTAAAATTTTGAATACCCAAATTTAATCGCTAAACTCTTGTTTTAATTCTCTGATTGGGATACTAGTGCTACGTATTCTTCATTGATTTGTTGGTTCATTGCTTTTATGATTGTGATTTTGCTGCAAAGACATCCATATATCGTATTTTTGGCCTTTTTATTGCTTCGCACTTCGTATTTCTTTGTACCTTCACACTCGTTTTACCTTCACACTGGTTTTTGTAGTATCCTACTGATATTTGTTTCTTTGCATGCCTTCAGCCATTTAAAAGATTGGTTTTTGTTCATTTTCCAAATTTCTCGCTGACTATTTGATACTTCTTATAGCTTGCAGAGATTGTAATTCGGGCCAAATTGGTTTATGATGAAATAATATTTAATTTATTGTCAAATAAACTTGAGATAGGAGAAGCTAAAGGTGAATCTGGATTCATTCTTGATGGATTTCCTCGGACTTGTGATGTAAGTGGAGTGTTTAACATTAAAGAAGTACTAGTTCATTGATGGAAATATTTCAAAAAATATTTTAGAAGAGATGACATGGATATCTAATGGTATTTATAAACATTCAGGACACTATCTGTTCATTTGATCGAATTCTAATTTGCCTTCAGTGCTATTTTTACGAGTTTATTTGGTGTGCAGATTATTCTTGTTTTGTGCTTCGTGTTTTCAAGATTTTTTGAATTTGTCCTTATCTTTTGATATTTTTGCCATTCAACTATTGAGTTGAGACGGAGACTTTTTTAGATCTACACACTCTCCTTCCATTATGCAATAAAGACAACCATAGAACTAAAATGAAACTCTATTACAATTTTTCTTAATTTACTAATAAAAATAATTATTTATGATTTATTAATAAATTCATATAGCACTATTAAATAGTCCGCTAAATAATATAGTATCATATAATCATAATATATTAGATTTAATGTTTTAATTATCATTATATCATTAATATTTTTGTTGTTTGGCAAAAAAAAGTAATTTATTGGTAACAAAAAAACAAATTAAAATAAAAATAAAATCTTGCTAACGCTATAAAAAAAACCTAGCTAATTTAAAGTATATTGCATGAATTTGTTTGGTGCGCCAAAATTTTATGTATCCTCCTAACACTAATGTTTTAAAAACTTGTACCGAATGGTATACTGGACAAATTCATTGTATTGGTATACCGGATATATATCGGATATACCAAATATGTACCGAATCCGTATCGGAATATTAAAATAAATTATAAAATATTCATATTTTTTTTAAAACAAAACCCGACATAACCCACAAAAAACCCGACCCGAAAAAACCCGTACCGACCGATATTTTACCAAAATATCGATCGAAACTGGTACGCCCGAAATTTCATGTATACCGTATTTAACATAACACGCACCTTGAATCAAACAACTTTGGTGTAACATAGTTGCTATATGGAATATAATGCTAACATTTCAGTCAATTTAAAACGTTCACACAAGTCATAACAATGTTTCGAGAAATATGAGGACAGCAGTCCCTGCAGTCCAAACATCTTTGTCAGCAACGTACTCCGATGGAGAATGACTAACGCCTCCACGACATCGAACAAACAGCATTCCCACCTATATAGTTCAACACTCATCATTACTTAAANTTTGTTGTAAAAAGAACAAACATGTCATGTATGATCATGAACGTGCTTATTGGACCGGCTAAGGGCACTTCTTTTAGTCCTTAGCCAAGTGGTTTTTTCCTCGTTTCCGAGGTTTTCCACTCTAAAATCCTCACGTCTTTTCACCTTTGATTCATAATCGTTCTCCACACATAAATAAATAATAACTGAGTTCATCTCATAACGAACCGGTCGACTGTTTACACCCCTGGTTTTCGAACCACAACACTACTGATATTTGTTTCTTTGCATGCCTTCAGCTCTTTAAAAGATTGGTGTTTGTTCATTTTCCAAATTTCTCGCTGACTGTTTGATACTTCTTATAGCTTGCAGAGATTGTAATTCGGGCCAAATTGGTTTATGATGAAATAATATTTAATTTATTGTCAAAGAAACTTGAGATAGGAGACGCTAAAGGTGAATCTGGATTCATTCTTGATGGATTTCCTCGGACTGCGATGTAAGTGGAGTCTTTAACATTAAAGAAGTACTAGTTCATTGATGGAAATATTTCAAAAATTATTTTAGAAGAAATGACATGGATATCTAATGGTATTTATAAACATTCAGGACGCTATCTGTCCATTTGATCGAATTCTAATTTGTCTTCAGTGCTATTTTTACGAGTTTATTTGGTGTGCAGATTATTCTTGTTTTGTATTTCGTGTTTTCAAGATTTTTTGAATTCGTCCTTATCTTTTGATCTTTTTGGCATTCAACTATTGAGTTGAGACGGAGACTTTTTTAGATCTACACACTCTCCTTCCACTATGCAAATAAAGACAACCAGAAAACTAAAATGAAACTCTATTACAATTTTTCTTAATTTACTAATAAAAATAATTATTTATGATTTATTAATAAATTCATATAGCACTATTAAATAGTCCGCTAAATAATATAGTATCATATAATCATAATATATTAGATTTAATGTTTTAATTATCATTATATCATTAATATTTTTGTTGTTTCGCAATAAAAAGTAATTTATTGGTAACAAAAAAAACAAATAAAAATAAAAATAAAATCGTGATAACGCCATAATAAAAAAACCTGAGCATTGCATGAATTTGTTTGGTGCGTCAAAATTTTATGTATCCTCCTAACACTAATGTTTTAAAAACTTGTACCGAATGGTATACCGGACAAGTTCATTGTATTGGTATACCAAATATGTACCGAATCCGTACAGAAATATTAAAATAAATTATAAAATATTCATATCTTTTTTAAAACAAAACCCGACTTAACCCACAAAAACCCGACCCGAAAAACCTGTACCGACCGGTATTTTACCAAAATATCAACCGAAACTGGTACGCCCGAAATTTCCGGTATACCGTATTTAACATAACAGGCACCTTGAATCAAACAACTTTGGTGTAACATAGTTGCTATATGGAATATAATGCTAACATTTCAGTCAATTTAAAACGTTCACACAAGTCATAACAATGTTTCTAGAAATATGAGGACAGCAGTCCCTGCAGCCCAAACATCTTTGTCAGCAACGTACTCCGATGGAGAATGACTAACGCCTCCACGACATCGAACAAACAGCATTCCCACCTATATAGTTCCACACTCAACATTACTTAAAATGCTTGAAAATAAAAGCAAAAGCATAACCAGCACCTTAGTTAAATGTGACATCGCCATAGCATCATGTCCTGCTCCGCTAACGAGCTCCGGCACACCGGAAATATCTTCACCGCTTATTCGCTTTAGAGACGAATGAGCAGCTTCTTTAAGTTTGGAATTCAAATCAGTATCACATGCAACTGCATCGGCATCGTGCTGAAAACATATAAACATTCAATGAGACAACTTCATTTCTTGATATTCGATAGACTTGTCACACCTTGCGTTCTATGAGACATAGAACGGATCGTTTATCGCATATTCGATGCATCCTATCCGACATTTCGTAGATAATACCTTCTCGTCCTTGATCATCGATCGTGCGTATGTCAACACTGAATGTTACCTGCACTGATTGTAAATATATCTCTTATTCATTCTAAGGTCATTAGAATTTAACCATTTTTATCACTCGCCTGCCCGGGAATCACATTGCTTGCACTCGGCCAAGCTGATATTTCTCCTACAGTACAAACAAGAGATTGTACAACTGATGAAGTACATTCTCCATCATACGATAAATAATCCTCTGGATGTTTACAAAGATTTTCCAGCAATAAAATCAGTTCGGCCGCAGCAGCCATCGGATCTTTCCGCATTGCCATGGGGACTGTGCCCGCATGCCCTTGCGATCCTTTTACCGTGACCTAAAACTCATTGATATCCCCACATATCCGTATGCAACAAAATGATGACATTCATTTCGATTAAAAATACTTACCCTTAACCGTGTCTGCCCGGCAATGCCTCTCACAGAGCCAAGAGGAAGGCCAACATTCTCAAGTACAGGTCCTTGCTCAATGTGAACCTGCTTTTGCAATGTGGCATTACTCAATCTTTGTATTCATCCATAAAATAGAGCGATGCAAACCTCAACATAACCCCAAACGGATGCAGAATCGTATTTAAGCTGCAATAATGAATCCTCCGTGATTTCTATGGAATTTCTCCTAAGAGCTTCTTGCACTGTGATGCCACTGAATTTATCCATATATTAGACATCATGATCAATAAGTAAGCACAGCTTCTTCAGTGAGTTATGTAAAACCTCTTATCATGAGCATGCAATATCGACACGGGTAATACACCAGAAATTGCTGCACTTCCAAGGAAAGTAGACTGAAACCTAACTCCTTCTTCATCACTAAATGCTATAACCTTTATACAAAGCCGATAACGAATCACTTCCACACACACAAAATGCATTTTTATTCTGGCCAAAAGTTTGCTAACCTCCACTGGCCGCTTAAGTTTACCAAGAGATCCTCTGACATACAGAACCTTCAATGCTGACAATGCAGCAATAATTCCTAGTGCCCCATCAAATATTCCAGCATCAACAACAGTATCCTAATGAAAGAGAATCGAAATTGGGTTAAAACTCCCTGTTCATTGCATTAAAAAGTTGATTTAAGAAGAAGTAAAGAATGGGATTGCTTCACCAAATGAGACCCAATTAACAGAGCTTTCTCACTTGGGTTCATCCCTTCATGTCGTCCATGCACATTCCCCATCACATCCATCCACCTAACGCAATAACAACGTCAACAAATGATTATGGTCAGAAAACAATAATTAAAACGTTAAATCTAACAGCTTACGTGCGCAGCCCTGCTTCCTCCATCCACTTACGAATGAGGATCGTTGCTCTTGTTGAAGCCGGTGATTGAAAAGTCCTAGCAAGATAATCTTCCGCATCACTAACCTGTACAGCAGGAACTCAATTCAATGCAATCCATGTTGAAGAAAAAAACTAACCTTTCCAAGCTCGATTAGCCTTGCCACCGCCTCATCCTTGAGTATTTCTGAATCGAGATAGTTAGTTTCTGTGGTATTTTCAATACCCAGTTACATAAAAAAGTTGAATTTACAAACCCGATTTAGAAAAAAACAATAGAAATTACCAGGCGAAGAAAATCCATTTGCAGATAAGAAGACGTGAAGGAGAAAGAAGTAGAGAAGCAAAGGAAGCAAGCGTGGAACGAAAATGAGGCTGATCAGCATGACTGCGGAATCGGTGGTGGCTCAGAGAAGATGACAGAATGTAAAATGAGCCACGCAACTCGAATTCCCACATCAGCGCCACCCCACACACATCACCACCATCATTATCCCGTGTATGGTATGGGTTCGGCTGGTTCTTGTGGCCCGGCCGGATCCTCCATGAGATTCCTGGACCACAAATCAATATTTTATATTACCTTTACATCCAGAAAATGATTAGTTCTTATAATTTATTGATTTTGATCCTTTTAATTCCATAAATTTTATATGATATTTATAGTATTTAAACTTTGTTCTTTTTGCAATATTAATTTTCATATTTTACAAAATCAAATAAAATTGATCACTGGAATTCAAACCAAATCGTCAAAAATGTTTTTTTGTAGAGAATATTAGTTGTCATAATGAAAATAATTTGGATTAATTTTACACACAAATTAAATTAGGAATACTAGTTTTACCAAATAATACAAAGTATCAAGATATGATTTGTATTTAACTAACTTTGATGATTAGAATTAACATAATTAGAAAATATTGATAACCAAATTAAGCTATGAATGAAATTATGAAGACTATTTTTGTGTTCACACTTTAATTAAACTTTTTTGTTTTATAGTATATGATATTGTATGTGGGTTTTTTATAATTTGTATACCTCGGGAATCTTCTAGCATGTTTTCCAAGGTTCTTTGAATATTTCGGGTCCAAATAAAGTCGTGGTTATTTTCGTAATTTGGACATCCCGAGTCTGATCGATGCATCCATTGTGGTATTTTTAGTATACGGGGTTGATTTTGAGATGAAATTACATCAAGGATATTTTCGTAATTTGGATGCCCAAGGTCCGATCGATATATCTATAATAGTATTTTCGGTATTATGAGGTGTTTTTCTAGTTGGAACGATGTCGGGGATGTTTTTGTCATTTTTGGGAATCCATGGCTCATATGGAAGGATTCTAATGATGTCTCGTGTATTTTTGGATAATTCCGGGTCGATATAGCGCTAGAGGTATTTTGGTAATTTGGCACACGTGAGACGTTACGATGAATGTCCGTTGATAGTTTGGATTTCTGGTGAGAACGGTTGAGGTAGATCAATGTCAAATGTGTTTTTGCTTCGTTTCACAGTTCACAGGTCGATCGAGAGACATCTCGAATAATCAATGTAAGGCCAAGAAACAACACAATACTTTCTCAATGTAAATAAAATATAACACATAGTTAATTAGCTGCAATTGTTTTGATCTTTTAAAAATATGGTAGTGTTGTAATGAGTTATTTATACTTTTAAAATCTTATGGTTGGGTAACATCAATAATTTACTAATGTAATCTAAATTGTAGGACAAAAACTTTACTAAAAAAAAAATAAGTCATGTTTTATTCTTAATTGTAGGATAAATATGCAACAAATAGAAGAAAACTTAGCAAATAAGAAACCTAAACTTGTATCTCTTCGAGGAGTGAGATTTCGACGAAACCAGAGAGGGAAAATCATTCCTAGGCTGCAATTGAACTTAGGAAACGAAATTTTAAGAGGGAAAGTTAAAGATTAGTGGCATGATTGTGATTTACAAATAAAATATAATTTCTACATTTTCTATAATGTTTGTTGATATTAATGAATTGACTGTTACTAGTTGGCTGCGAATTACGTGATGAAACTTGCAATTTTTTGTTTCTTGTTGAGTCTAGTTTCTATATATGATAATTTTATAGGTAGAGGAACAAAGGTTAAGAAGTATAAAATTGATGTTCATGAATTGATTGTTCCTCTAATTTATAGTTTTACAGATCATGTGTAAATGACTTTTTACAAAACGTTCGAGTTCTCTGATGAAGTTACGTCCTCTTACTATATTTTAGCTTGTCGAAATATCTTTCAAATGAGTATTTTTACATTAAAGTTTAAGTTCATTTGAGCTCTCAAATTATGTCTCGTCTTTTGTCTCGCTGAACTGCACTTAAAATTCAACAAATCGTTTTTATGTGTAAATACCTTGTTTTGTGAAAATTCGAGGAGGAGAGGACACACACTCCTGGAAACATGGTTTTACCATGGAATTAGCCACAAACCAAGCTAGTTTGCGGCAACATGAAAGTGGACATGGCCAAAATAATGATTAAGATGATCACAATCATGTTATGTTGGGATATTCATGTGTCGTGAAGAGAGGTGACTCATTCTGATCAATATATGAGCATTGTTTTTATGTTTTCTCTATCATTGGTGATGCCTAAGCCAAGGGTTGGGATGAGTTACCGGGCTTGCCATGCTGACAATGAAAGATAAAGAAAAGTGTAGTCTATACGTGTTTACATTTCTTATGTTGATACTTTGATTGTTTTGCTGCTATATGCTCGTTGTTTCTATATTTTCTCTTTGTATAGTCTCATGACCACTCATCCATCCTCAGGTAAAGACGATAAGGAGATGTAAATAGGTCGATCAGTTTGCCACAAGATATCAAGAAGTAAAGTGTTACGATTAGTTATTTTTTCGTTGTTTGTTATGTCGTAGTCTTCCGTTGTTATGTTATTCAGTAAACTTTAATGTTTTGAAGTCTAGGAAAATGGTTTAGTGTTTAACTTATGTATATTAAAATGTTTTGGTATAGTAAATTATGTTTACTTATAACTATACAAATAAATTTGTCTATGAAGATAATAAGAACATGTATGGCCTTGTACTCTATTTTATAGAGTACGGTATCATGTCTTACCTTACATTATATTTATATGTATAAGATGGGGTATGACAATCCGAGACATTACGATAAACATCTGGGTGAAATTGGGCATTTTCGGATAAATTGGGCCAAATTGGGTTGAATTGGATTAGACTGGGCTTCTGACCCATGGGTGAGTTATTGGGTTGATTTCTCTATAAATTCAATTCCTTATGCATTGGAAAAGGGTTCGGAATCAGTGATGGAGATGGAACTCAGAGACGGAAGTCCAAAGATCGCCTAAGTCTAAGAATCCATGGTGAATTTTGCTTGGGAAGAAAATCTACAGTGAATTTTATGCGTGAACAGTACCGAAGTTTTAAAATCACGGAGGAGCAATTTACGACCCAAAATCCGGGGTGAATTCATTTATTGGGGGAAATATGCGGTGAATTTTGTTCGTGAATAGTTTTGGAGTCCAAAAATCGCTGAAAATTGTTTTACGATCCAAAATCTACGGTTAATTTGCTCTTTCAGGTCAAATAAGGGGTAAATTTGAAGGTTAACAGTGTTGCGGAGTAAAATCGATCAGGAAATCTCTCTAAGAGTTGAAATCCGCGATAAATTTGCACTACAGATCGAATTTACATAACTTATTTTGATCATAAAGACTCTATGTATTGTATTTGTGAACCTTTTATCATAGTGAAATACCATGTAGAGTTTTGCTCTTCCGAGGACGTAAGCCCACACATTGTGTGTCCAACCTCATAATTTCTCCGCTACTTTCAGCTGGATAGTGAATGCTTCCTACGCTTATTTTTTGAAGAGAACGGGAACGATCTAAGTATGATGGTAATGAGGATGATGGTGGATTGAGCTAGCAAGTATAAAGCACAATGACATCCGCCTCTTCCGATGGGTCAGTTAGTAAAACCTTTTGACGCGAAGGACTCGATTCGTCTAGGCGGAAGTAATATATTTAAGCCAAACTAAGGATTCTACCTTGAACCTGATGCTACTTCCACCTAGATAGTGAGAGCTCCAACGCTTTTGGGTAGAGCGTGGGAAAGGTCCAAGTATGATGGTAGTGAGGACGATGGTGGAATGTGCTAGCAAGTATAAAGCACAGTGACATCCGCCTTTACCGATTGTTAAGTGGGTAAAACCTCTTAACGCGAGGGACTCGATCCGTCTAGGCGGAAGTGAAACATTTACGTTAGTATAAGAATTGTACCCTGAACCTAACGCTACTTCCACCTAGATAGTGAGAACTCCCAACACCTTTTGATAGAGTGCGGGAAAGGTCCAAATGATGACGTGGTATTGTGTATGACAATGTGAGAGGCGGAAAACATGCGTCTACTTCGTTGTCCCACAAGGACCACATAGTCCAGGGTACCGGATCTATCTATGTGGAAGTGAAAAATTTACGTCACTCTAAGGATTGTACCCTGAACCTAACGCTACTTCTGTGTAGACGGTGAAGGCTCTCTGGTGCGAGGCACCCGAGCCACCCTAGTGGGAGTTAAATATTTACGATAGTCGAAAGATTGTACCTTAAACCTTGCGCTACTTCTACTCGGACAGTGAAGTTTTCCTACAATTATTTTGGGGAGGAGAATGGGAAAGGTCGGGCCTAGAAAGATTGATAAAAGATTATGGGCGTTTCTTAAGGCCCTATGAAATTGAGATGATTACGGGTGCCAGTTTATACCCTAAAAAGAAAGTATGATTACGGGCGATACTTGATGCCTGCTGGTGCATGTTGAGACCCGACTGTGAGATGAATTGGGGTGCTAAGTAAAGCCCGAGATTAGTGGGTGCTTGTTAATGCCCAGAAGTTGAGACTAGTCAAGGTGCTTGGTGAGACACGAGACTAGTGGGTGCTTGTTCAGACCCAGAAGTTGAAGTGATATCGGATGCTTGTTGAGATATGTGAAAAGACATCCACCTCCTCCGTGGTCCTAAAAAGACCACCAAAGCCAAGGTACTGGATTTGCTTATGTGGGAGTGAAAAATTTACGCCAGTCTAAGGATTGTATTCTAAACCTGACTCTACTTCCATATAAGCATTGAAGGCTCTCTCTGGTGTAAGGTACCTAATCTATCCAGTTACCTGTGAAAAATTTACGGCATTCTAAGGATTGTACCTTGAACCTGATCGTGAAGGCTTCCTACGGTTACTTTTGGAGGAGAGATGGAAAGGTCGAAAAGAAGATGTGGAGGTATGTGTTGGACCCTTGGTGAGGTCCGTTGAAAGACATCTGTATCCTCTGTGACTCGAAAGAGTCACTATTTAAGTGAGTAAAATCATATAACGTGAGGGTATGTCCCTGTGTGGATGGGAGTGAAAAATTTACGTCAGTCTAAAGATTCTGCAATAAGTATGGCGTTACTTTCATCTGTACAGCGATATATCACTCGTTCATCATTGGAGAGAATGGGACAGTTCCATCTAAGTGAGCGGTGCTGGGCTCTTGTTGAGGCTCAAGACAAGGATTTTAGGAGTTCTGTTTGTAGGGAAAAAATCCATCCTTCCCAGAGAAGAAAAGAAATCCCGTTATCCCGGGTCTCCTGATATCCGGGGTCGAATCGAATTAATATAATGAGAACCGAATGTAAATGAAGAAAGGTAAAAGACACAAGATATACTGTGGAAACCCAAAACCGGGAAAACCACGTGACCGATAAACCTCGACCGTGAACTCACTATCACAAGAAGAATAGAATTGATTGATTACAATTGTCTTCATGAGACCTCTATTTATAGAGTCCAACTAGGATCTAATTTAGGAAATATTTTACAGAATATTCTACAATATTCTCTTTCCATATCTTTGACCGCATTTTTCATATATATATAACAAGATATATTTGCATATATTCGTCCATATATATCTCCATAATATATCTTCATATCTTCTTCCATATATGCAACCAATAAGATATATCTCAATATCTTATTCCATATATTTAATGCGTCAATTAAGAAAATATATTTCCCCTCGATACTCTCGAAACCCGATTCAAGTCTAATCCGATCTCTATCAAATATACTCATCACAATCATCCGATCGATATCCATAATAGATCTGAGATCTATCAAGTCGATCAACATCACCGCTTCATGTTAGGTTTCCCCCGATCGGTCTTTCACCATCGAGCCCTTCGACTATCACCCGACCTCCATTCCTAACACTCTCCCACTTGGAGTTGGGTGATCCTTCATTCTTCTTAGGTAGTTCGCCCGACACTTATGCACCGACACGATGCCTTTTGAGAGTTGAACAACTATCGCCTCCGACTTTCGAGGTTAGTGCCCACCCTCGAAAGTCCCCGTTCATCAATTTACCTGGTGAACCAAGTAAGGGCATGCCCCAGCCATAACTTAACCGAAGTGACAAAACCTGTCAACTTACCCAAAACCGAATTCTTGGCCTCCAAGGACACTACCTCGTCCTTCAAGGCAAACTCCCACTCCTCGGAAGCTTTCCTCGCCCTCCAATGCCTAACCGCAGAAGTTAACGATTCCCTATATTCTGATCTGCCGTCTGATCGACCATACCCGTATCCGTTTCCGACCAATCAACCTTGCTATCACCGATCTCCTCATCGATTGATTTTCCCGAAGGCCTCTCCGACCGATCCACCTTAATCGGTGTTCCACTCCCACTCGACAATGCCGGTTTCACCGCATCTTCACCCTTGTGTCGATTTCGAATATGTCCTCGTTTAGTCTTGCGTTTTGTGATACCCGGTCGATCCGCTATGGATCCGACCCCCACATACACACTTCCAGAGTTAACTCCCCTAGCCACGATCATCGATCCCTTCGACACTTTGCATCATCCGCCTCCAAAAGTCGTTCGATACCCCTTTGCGTCAAGCTGGCCAATCGAAATCAAATTCTTCTTAAGACCGGGACTATACATTACGTTAGAGAAGACCATGGGATCATCCCAGGTTCGAGGCTGTGGATGAGGATCACAGCGTAATGTAGTCCTTCGCATCGTAGGTGCTCACCCGGGCTCCTTGGGGAATCTTGTCTTTCATTCTATCCCCTAGCATCACATTCCCGGTGTCCACAACATCATCATACCAAGCTCTCACCATGGATCGGGGAATATCACAGATCTTGAAATGATCCAAGAATGCCGCATCCATTCCTCGGGTACACTGGCCTTCCCTTGGGCCCTCATTTTTGTGTTCCACAGCGACTGCTTTGCCTTTATTGCGCCGCGAGGCACGTCGAGACCCCGATGAGCGACGGGGTGAGCTAATCTATGGCTCGATTGGTGGCGATTCTAGAGCAGATTGGAGCGCCTCAATGATTTTTTATCTGGAGGCATGAATCTCTCCTTCTTCCTCGAACCCCTCATCTGTTGCGTCCTCAGCATGGATTTCCCCATACATGATCCCGGGAGAGCGAAGAAAGTGGAAGCGGGGACTGGCATCTAAAATTATGTCCAGCGGAGGAACATCAACAGTATATGTATCGCCAATCACTAAATTTGATCCCCCAGGAGGAATATCAAGCAGTGTATCGAGGGCTAGGTCTTCAAGGTCCTTGATATTGTTCAGGAAAGCAAGCCGGTCTTTTGGGTTAGAAGTTTTGTAAGATGCCAGGATTCAATCTGCATGAAAGAAATATTTGCGATTAGTGTTGAGTATAAAGCATAATACTATGAAGATACGAGTGTATTGAGTCTTAAGTGCGGAAAACGGTAAAGAAGAGAGAGCAAATTTCATATTCTAATACGGGGATATTCGGACATGGAAAGGGATATGAGACGGAGCTTGCATAGTCCGAGTAACAACCATGGAAAGTATATATTGAAAAGGGTCTCGGCAATCCAATTAGTGTGGATTTTCTCAAATATGCTTCGGGGGCGTTGAACAATGGATGGTATCACAAGTTTTGATGGTTTAGAAATGGGACCACGCCAATTAGGGAATGAAAATTCGACTCCAAATAGAAAATGACAAGGAAGAGTTAAAAAATGAATGCTATAGGGTGGCTATGAGATGTTACATAAAAGTAACAATGTTTCCTGTCATGATTGAATTTGGGCACCGTGAAGCAGAAATGGTCATTCTTTTCCTATAGACGCGCATAATAACATCCTAAAGTCTCTTAGACGGATGAAGGACGATTTGGAAGAGTCTGAAGAAGAGCTCAATGGACCTCTTTATTTTTTAGGCTGAAGTAAAAATAATCAAAACTACGATGTAGCTATAAGAGTTTGTGTTTAGTTGGAAAAAATGCAGCTTAAGCAAGTATATCATCTCCATAGATAAAAGGATGCAAAGGAAGCCGGACCCCGTTTCGGAGATGTTCTAGAGACATAGTGAACCAGTGAGGTGGGGGTGTTAGTATCCTTCTTAGATGTCCCGAGCGCTAAATGACAAACTCCCATAGGAAGTAGTAATTAGTCCTCAAAGAGGCCCAGGCGGTATTTCCCATCCGAGCTTTTTGGTCAAAACATTTGAACTCTTTATAGTGGATTTGTATCGTCAATCCATCGCTCTATAATTTTTGAGACGGTCGTAAAATACTATGTTTGCCATTTGTGAGCCTGATTGGGTTTGTTAGGTGGATTCAGAATTCGACGATGCGGTGGAAGATATTACTTTACGGATTTTAATGTGATTTTAGTTGGTGTTTAATTCTGATTAGATGATGAAGCGAAAAACGTCACGGAAAGTCGAAGTTCAAATCTGGTTTTTTGGGTAAGGCAAATTTCCGCGATAAATTTGCAAAGGAAACGAAATCCACCGTGAATTGTGAAGTGCTACAAATCCCCTGTAAATTTATGTATTACAAAACCGCAGTGAATTTACGTAACGAAAGTCTGCGGTTAATTACCAAATGATAAAAATTTGCGGTGAATTTGTTGGTTGAAAAAGTGCGGTGAATTTGTTTGCTCTGGAATCCGTAGTGGAACGTGAGATTATGATGGGTCTGAACTCGTATTTATAGGAGTGGGCCTATAGGCTAGAATTCCGAGAAAATTTTCGTTGGTGTCCGAATTTAGTGTATTTTCTATCAAAACGACCATATCGACGAGAGGAATATCTCTAGTAGTATGGTTTTCTTATCCGAACGTCCGGTGGAGCATTGGAATCCATGCACATAAGGAAAGCTTAGTGGTTTACAACTCAGATGATGAATATGCAAATCAGGAGATTATTGATATTGCTCGGGGGTATTATTGTAATTTGGATACCCGGGAATCTTATGGCATGTTTTCCAAGGTATTTTGAATAATTCGGGTCGAAATGACTTCGGTGGTATTTTCGTAATTTGGACACCCACGGGTCTGATGCTTTCTAGATAAAATGACATCTGGAGTATTTTCGTAATTTGGATGCCCTCAGGTCCGATAGGTATGTTTATAATGGTATTTTCAGGATTCTAATATGTTTTTAGGGATGGAACGACGTCGGTGGTATTTTCGTCAATTTTGGGCATCTCGGGGTCATATGGAAGTATTCTAATGATTTCTCGAGTATTTTTGGATAATTTCATGTTGAAATACCGCTAGGGCTATTTTCGTAATTTGACACTTGGGAGACGTTACGATGAATGTCCGATGATAGTTTCAATATTTGGTGAGTACGGTTGAGGTAGATCAATGTCAAATGTGTTTTTGCTTCGTTTCGCAGGTCACAGGTCTATAGAGAGACATTCCGAATAATCCGGAACATTACGGTAAACATGCAGGTGAAATTGGGTATTTTCGGATGAATTGGGTCAAATCGAGTCGAATTGGATGAGACTAAACTTCTGATCCATAGGTGATTTATTGGATTTGATTTCTCTATAAATACAGGTGCACTCGAAAAAAGGGTGGAGTTTTCTATCCTAGAATTTGGGCAGAATTGTTATTTTAACTCATTGTGTAACTCCAAGTTAGGAAGTTACGTTTCGTAACTCATGCTTGCCATGTCAACATTTCTAAGTTTCGAAAGCATTTGGGAGTTACCAAGACAATTCCCAAATGCTTAGATCTGCGTAGGATGCAATTGGTTGATGAGTCCATCCACCCACTACATGTACCAATCCCCTTTCCCGGTGGCGGAGACCACCTTCCTTTTGCTTATCCACATCATGTTTTTCTTATACGCATCACACGAATTCGCCCAATTTTGAAGATATTGTTGAACTCCCCCTTTTCCGGCTCCCTCTAGTTCTCTTCCGATATCGTAAAGTTTTGAGAGTGTTGGGAAAGGAGTTGAAAAAATGGTTTAGAATTTTGAATTGGTTGTTTATTGATTACGCCTTTACATGTATTTATACAATGAATTACATAACAACTACTCTACCAAATTCATATCTTTTTCTTGCTGTGAATACTTTGTTGCAAATATAGTGGTTTAGCTGCTCTCTTTTCATAACTGTTGTGATCTTGTTGATGTGGATGTTCTAACGTATACATTTTCACATCCTCCCCGCACGTTGGAACTTCTTCCAAAAACAGAACATTGAGTTGTTGCAAGCAATCATGAAGTGATGCCAGTGGTAGTGCCTTTGTGAAGAGGTCTGCAGCCTGCTTCTTGCTTGACACATATTGGAGTGTTATGAATCCATTTATGTAATGATCTCTTACCAAATGACAATCTATTTCCAAGTGTTTGATCCGTTGATGGAATACCAGATTGGATGCAATACTGATGGCAGCTCTATTATCACAAAATATTTGAATGGGACCATTCATCCTTATCTCGAAGTCAAGTAGCAGATATGTTATCCATTTGATCTCACAAAGGGTAGCTCCCAAACTTCTATATTCCGCTTCAGCCGTCGACCTTGAGACGGTAGCTTGTATCTTTGTTTTCCAAGATATCATGGACCCCCCAAGTAAGATTCCGTAACCCGTCAAAGAACGTCTTGTATCCAAGCAAGATCCCCAATCTGCATCACAGTAGCCCCATATCCTTTCATCTGATTCTCGTGCATAAAATAGTCCAATTGTTGATGTTTCCTTCAAATACTTTACTACGTTTACTGCTACATTCCAATGAGTCATCCTTGGGCGCTGCATATATTGACTCAACTGATGAGTCACATATGCAATGTCTGGACATGTGAATCCAAGGTATAGGAGTTTTCCAATTAATCGTCGATATCGTCGTGGGTCTTCAACTAGATCTGGATCATCTGAGAATAAATGTGCTCCTGGCAACATAGGGACTTTCATTGTATCTGTATACTCAAGATCAATTTCCTTCACAATGTCCAAGATATATTTCCGTTGGTTTATGAATAATCCACTGGCTAAATGAGTGATTTCTAGTCCAAGAAAATATTTTGCATCTCCCATGTCTTTGATAGTGAACCATCTATCGAGATAATCTTTAGTCAATTGAATTTCATTTTCATCGTTACCTGTGATGAGAATGTCATCAACATATACCACTAATACTGTCACGTTGATTCCTTCTCTCTTGATGAACAAGCAATGATCGTGCCCTGATTTGGTAAATCCAAAAGAAATCAATTTTGATGTCAATTCCTTGTTCCACTGCCTTGAAGCCTGTCGTAACCCATATAGCGAACGTCTAAGCTTGCATACAAGTCCTGGTCTTTCAAAATCTAAGCCAGGGGGAGCATCCATGTATATCTCTTCATCTAGAAACCCATGTAGGAACGCGTTGTTGATGTTGATTTGATGAAGCATCCATTTTCGTGATGCTGCCAGAGCCAATAGCAATATGATAGTAACATTCTTGGCTACATGTGAAAACATATCGGTAAAATCAGTGCCCTCTCTTTGACTGTACCCTTTGGCTACAAGCCTGACATTGTATTTGGCAATGTTCCATCGGCGTGAAGCTTTGTCTTGTATACCCATTTGCAACCAATAGATTTCTTTCCCTTCGGTAGAGTGCACAAGTCCCATGTCTGGTTCTCCTTTAGGACTGAAAGTTCGTTGGTCATGGCTTCAGCCTATTCTGGTGTATCCCTTGCGTCCTCATAGCTGCACGGTTCCTGTATCATGTCAACCTGCGATGCAAAAGTCATATGTACATTGGACAATTGTGGGCAGTGAAGAGAAGAGGCTATATAATCCGAATGCTAAAATGGCGGTTTATGAGTTCGTTGGCTTTTCCATGGGTCGAACTTTGAAATTCCAGCATTTTCACTGGTATCATCCAGGCAATTTTTAGAGTTCACGTTTGGAGACAATTCTTCGATGTCCTCATTCAATGGTTTTTCTAAAAGGTGGTTTAGAGGCAGTGACTCTTATGTTTCATTGGTGACTGGGATGACATGGCCAATATCTTGGCTGAAATATTGTATTTCTGCATATGAGTGAAACATACGAGTCACTTCCAAAAACAGAACATTGATGGGTTTCAAAATATTATGTTTCTGCATCTCGGTTGAAATTTGTTGTTCCCAAAGGATGATTTCGAAATGGAAAAATGTTTTCAAAAAATCGAACATCCATAGAGTGAATAATTTTTTACCTTGAAAGATCATACATCTTGTATACTTTCCGATCAAAAGAGTATCCAAGAAAGACACTTTGTTCCCCTTGGGGCAAATTTATCCTTGTGGGGATTGTTTTCACAAACATATCCTAGACATCCGAAGGCTCTTAGCTGATCGTATTTGGGAAAACGGTTGTGTAGCTGATAGAAAGGAATCTCCCAATTAATGGCTGAGGATGGTAATCGGTTTATGAGGTAAGTAGAGGTGAGTATGGATTCTCCCCAAAATTGATTTGGTAGCGAAGCATGGATCAATAATGTTCAGATAGTTTGAAATAGATGTTTGTGTTTCCTCTCTACCACTCCGTTTTGTTGTGGGGTGTGAGGACATGATTTTTGATGGTGAATTCTGTTGGATTGGAAAAGGGAATGACAGGAGATGTTAACGAATTCTAATCTGTTATTGTTGCGGAAGGTTTTGATTTTGGTTGAAAATTGATTTTCAACAAGTTTGATGAAGTTACGGATCAGATCCTTGGTTTGATCCTTTTGCCTTATGAGATACGTCCAGGTTGCCCTACTATGATCATCTACCAAAGTGAGTATGTATCTCCCCCCAGAAAGACTAGGATGACGGTACGGACCCCATATGTCTACATGGATAAGTTCAAAGTTTTCTTTGGTTTGGATTGAGCTACAATGGAAAGGTAATCTTTGAATTTTTGCAGTGTGGCAAGTATCGCATGGTTGGTGGTTATCTGATTTCAACTTTGGTTTGGTTATGGCTTCCATGATTTTAAGGCTTGGGTGTCCCAAACGGGTTGCCATAAATCAAAAGTGTTTCCGGTTACATTAATATCAAAAGAGCAGAATACATGAGGGGTTGGAGTGTTTTGCTGTTCATCTATGGTGGACATACCCACAGCAGCACCTTCAAAAGGCATACTAGCATCAAGATTAAAGGATTCAATTTCTAAGATGTAGAGATGATTTTTTATGGAGCCTAGTGTCAAGATTTCACTCATCTTCTGTTCCTGGAAAACACAATTGACAGAGGTAAAATTTAGTTTCAACATATTGTTGTTTGTGAGCTTACTGACGGAGAGGGGATTAATCTTAAAAGAAGGTGTGTAGAGGACATTGTGTAATGTCAATTTGGAGCTTAATATCACAGTCCCAGCTCTGGACACTCGTTTGACAGAACCATCAAGAAGAGTAATTGAGAACTGAGTTTTCAAGGGCCAGTGATGGGTGAAAAGAGTAAGGTCGTTGCACATATGACTCGTCGCACCGGTGTCTATGATCCATGAACCTGCAATTTTGTGAGAAACAAAGAATTTAGAGTTCGTTTTTGTACCTGCAAAGTCGATAAAGTTCACCATGTCCTCTCCGGTTGTTTCTTCCTGCAATTCCAGCCCAATATCAAGGGGAGTTTCAACTGCAGTTGCAAGGTTTGCGTAGGCTCTTGGTACTGTTTTCCCTTGGCTTTTCTTTAATATCTTGTACCAATCAGAAAGTCCATGAATTAGGAAAACATGCTTCTATTGTAATCCCCTTTTTGTGACACTTTTGACACCATTTTGACTCAGTTTCTTGAGACCCCTTGTGTTGCTCTTGGCTTTGTTTGACTTTGGCTCCTTTTGTTCTATAATAATTTCCTTTTGTGTGCAGCGCTATGTTTTCATTTGCTGTGGTTGAAAGTATGTTCTCTCTTTGTTGTTCAATTTTTCCAATAGTTGCAAAGACCTTTCCTAGAGATGGAAGAGGTTCCATTAGTAGTATTTGATTTATCGTTGCTTAATAGTATTCTTGTAGCCCATTTAAGAATTATGTGACTTGGATGAAATTTTCTCGTTCAGCATATAGCTTTCCTACGTTGCACGTACAGAATTGAGATGCTTCACATTTGCAGACAGGCAGAGGCAATATTCTGTTCAGCTCCTCCCATAATTAATTTAACTTGTTGAATTACATACTTACAAGGGAGTTCCCTTGAGTTAATGAGTTCAACTCCTTTTGTAGTTTTGAGAACAAAGGTCCATTGGCTTTAGCGAATCTTTCTTCTATGTCTCTCCAAAGCATTAATGCGTTGGTGGCATACATGAAGGTTTCAGCTATCTCTCCGGTCATGGAATTGCGGATCCATGAACGAACTATAGTCCACAGATTTCCAGATTGCATAATTGGTGGAGGTTGAGCTGGGGACAGCCTCCTCTCCTATAACAAATCCAAGCTTCATTTTTGAGTCTAAAGCTAACTCCATTGTTCGTTTCCAGTTTCTGTAGTTTCGCCAGTTGAAGAGCACATTAACAATGACTTGGCCGGATTTTTCACTTCCAGTCAGCCACAGTGGATCAAAGACAGATAGGTTGAGGGTTACAATGACTTTCCCAATATCTCCAACAGGGTTCTCATCTTTAGACATGATATTTTGTAAAAGGCTCTGATACCATGTAAAGTTTTGAGAGTGTTTGAAAGGAGTTGAAGCAATGGTTTAGGATTTTGAATTGGTTATTTATTGATTCTGACTTTACATGTATTTATACAACGAATTACATAGCAACTACTCTATCTAATTCATATCTTTTTCTTGATGTGAATACTCTGTTGCAAATATAGTGATTTAGCTGCTCTCTTTTCATAATTGTTGTGATCTTGTTGATGTGGATGTTCTAACGTGTACATTTTCACATAGCTATTTATCCACTTTAAATATTTGAATTTCGGTATCGAATGATGATGCTTACACTTTTCATACAGACCTCCGCTTCGGCGTAATCTACACTGACGCTGTTCCCATGGACGTTGGGTGCGTGGGAGAGGTAATCAAACACGAACATCATATCAGATGATTGATTCTTCCTAATTTGTAAAGTACAAGAGCATTTCTGGGTCACTAAATTGGTCCAAACAAAGCCTTATTTAGTGGCAGAACGGTAAGTCTGATAAGGAAGGACAAGATTTGAGAAGGAATCAATTCCCAACCCCATTTTCATTCTTTGTTGCGAGTACACATTTGAAGGTGCTCTTGTTAGAATTGGAAGCTCCAACTACATGAGCTTGAAGACACTCCAACTAGATTGGAAAGAGAAAATGAAACTCTAAAATGTTGGATCAGATAAGAATTCGTTTGTGTCCAGCCCAATACAGAATTGTCAAAGTCCCTGGGCCAAGGGAAGACATAAATCAGCGGCCCAAATTGTTTCTGCTCAGCCCAATTTCGAAGGCAGTTGCAAGAAATGATCATTCATGCATTAACACATGATCACACGATGGAGATTGTGGGGGAGTGCCTGAAAAGGAAAATAGCAGTATAAAATCTGTGAAGAAAAATTACGAAGAAGACGATGTGGATACAAAAGAAGACGATCAAAGAAAAGGCGGAAATTACCGGATTAAAGGCAGCAGTGACTGTGTTGGTAAAAGTCAAATTCTTGTTCATCATTTGTATCTGATACATTCAAAGTGTGGATAGTGAATTAGACCCGCAGAGTGGTCTCGTGGTTTTTTTCAATGAATCACCTGGTTTTCCACATAAAATTGTTGCGTTCCTCAAACTTATATCACAATGTTAAAACTGCAGGAAATGAAGTCTAAACAAAATTGATAACATAAGACTTATCTATTTTGTAGACTAAGAATTTATCCTTTCAAAGTGGTGGCCCATGCAGGTCTTGAAGCTGCAGAAAAAAGAAACCGAGAGTATTCAGAAAAGTTGTGATTAAAAGTGGGAAGTGGAACAGATTGAGAACCCTAACAGATATGGCCTCAGAAACATACTCGATGATCAGACTTACTTCAAATAATTATGCAGAATGGAAGAATCGAATGGAGGACCTCTTAAACTGGAGAATGCTCTTTGATCCAGTCGAATTTGGAGATCAAAAACCTACTGAACATACCCCTGAAGTTTGGAAAAAGATGCACAAACAAACTCTTGGGTTCATTAGGCAATGGATTGACTCATCTCAATATCATCACGTTAGTTCATAAACGGATGCAAAAATATTATGGACAAAGTTGGAACGAACCTTTGAATCAAAAACGACCCAAAGTCAAGGTTCACTACTTCATCATCTGTTGGGAATGAGGTATAAAGATGGCATGTCAATGCCCGACTACATTGGACAATGGTTAGAAGTAACAAATCTTATGGCCAAAGCAAATCTGAAATTAGAAGAAAAACTGGTATGTCTACTGTTATTACATGGCAGCCCCTTGTACTGGTATAGACATATAAAACTGGTATGTCTTCTTGCAGTTCCATGTAATAGCATCACAAGGGGCTGCCAAGAGTGAGGTAAGGAAACTGGTATGTCTACTCCTTACCTCACTCTTGTACTGTTATTATATGTCTATACCATGTCTACTGTTATTACATGGCAGCCCCTTGTACTGTTATAGACATATACCACAAAAACTGGTATGTCTACTCCTTACCTCACTCTTGGCAGCCCCTTGTGATGCTATTACATGGAACTGCACCTAAAGAAGGCCACAAGTTAGAGGATATCAAAGAGCAACTAATAAATGAAGAGTTGAGACGACGAGATTACAAAAATGATTATTGCAAAGAAACAGTAGCATATACCACAGAAAACAGAGGAAGATCAAACCAAAAATCTCAAAATCAGAAGAGAGGTAAATCTCGGGAAAAATCAGCAGATAAGAAAGCACAAGACAGAAAAAATTATGATGGAAATGATGAAAAAAAGGAACCAAGAATGTGTTTCCATTGCAAGAAGGTTGGTCACCTTAAAAAGGACTGTTATTTCTGGCTCAGAACAAAAACCGATACAACCCCTTCCTCTGGGCATAATGCTACCATATCAGAGGAAGAAGAGATATTGGTTCTAGCTGCTGAAGAGGATAAAGAAGTTAAATATGAATGGATTGTTGATTCTGGTGCTTCATGTCATGCAAGCCCATATAAAGAAATTTTCTCAACATATATTGAAGGGATGTTCGGAAAAGTAAAGATGGGAACAGAAACTACAGCTGAGATTGAAGGAATTGGAGAGGTGCATGTTGAAACTGATCAAAGAGTTAAACTAGTTCTTAAGGGAGTGAAGTACATACCCAAACTAAGGATGAATCTATTGTCAGTATATGCTCTAGATAAAGAATGATACATCAGTATTATTGGACATGGATTTTGGAGACTTACAAAAGGATCTCTGGTGGTGGCAAAAGGCTTTGCAACACAAAATCTGTACAAAACATCACTCAAAGTTATTACAGCAACAATACAAGCAGCACAAAACGTAACAGATTTTGAAATTTGGCACAAGAGATTAGGTCACTTATCTGAAAAAGGAATGAAACTGCTGAAACAGAAGCAACTGATCACAACAAGTGGAAACGAACTCCAAGAATTGTGTGAAACATGCGAAAAAGGAAAGAAACAAAAGGTTTCATTCAAAACAGCACTGGAAACGAAACTGAAACCTTTAGAGTTGGTATTCTCAGATGTTTGCAGTATAGACACTCAGTCACTTGGGGGAAAGAAGTATTTTGTGACATTTATTGACGATGCTACAAGGAAAAGTTGGGTATATCCTATGAAATCTAAAGATGAAGTTTTTGATTATCTAAAAATATGGCATCCAGCAGTAGAAAGAGAGACTGATATGAAACTGAAATGTTTCAGATCAGATAATGGGGGTGAGTTTACCTCAAATGAAATGGAAGCATATTTTAGAAATCAAGGAATTAGACATGAAACTACGGTTCCAGGCACACCTCAGCATAATGGAACCACAGAAAGGATGAATAGAACTCTTCTTGACAAGGTTAGATGCATGTTAAAAACCGCAGGGCTCCCTAAGGGATATTGGGCAGAAACAATTCAAACAGCATGTTATCTAATAAATAGAAGTCCTACTTCACTACTGAACTATTAAATTCCGGAATGGAAATGGACAAACAAAACTCCTAAATATCAACACTTGAGAGTGTTTGGGTGCAAAGTGTTAATACATGTTCCAAAAGAAAACAGGCAGAAACTTGATGACCATGCAGAGGAAGGGATTTTTCTAGTGTATGGGGACAACAAGTTTGGTTACAAGATATGGAATGCAGTCAAAAACAGAATCATACGATCAAGAGATGTAACTTTTCTGGAAACAAAGTTCATGGAAGACATTACAAAGTCTAGTGACAGTAATGAAAGCAGCAGAATGACATATGAAGGGAATGTGGAATTACCAATATCTTTACCGAGAGGTGGAGGTAGAAGTGAAGGTGAACATTCAAGTGAAGAATCACAATCCGAACCTGAAATTCAGCAACCTTTCAGGGGTGATAGTGAACCTATGGAAACAGAGGAAACAAATGTCAGACGAACAAATCGAATCAGAATACATTTGTCAAGATATCCTACATCCGAATACACCATGATTATTCAAAGTGGTGAACCAGAAAATTTCCAAGAAGCAATTAACAGCAAATGTAGTAAAAGTTGGTGGAAAGCAATGGCAGAAGAGATGGATTCACTCAGAAAAAATGATACATTTGATTTGGTAAATCCCCCCCAAGGTAGGAAAATTTTAGAGAACAAATGGATTTACAAATTGAAACAAGAGGTGGATGGAGGTGTAAGATATAAAGCTAGAATTGTTGCAAAGGGATTCACTCAGAAAAGAGGAATAGATTTTGATGAAATATTTTCTCCGGTTGTAAAACTGACATCTATCAGGTTCATCTTAGCAGTGGCTGCATTTNCGCTGCACAGGGTAGCCTTCAACTGGAGAAGGGCCTGCGTTTCGGGTATTTGGAGTGGTAGAGGAGGTGATAAAGGCTCGGATTCGTTCTTTGAGCTTATCCAGCCTCTATCAAATCGGAAATACCTCCTTTATTAGTACTAAAACTATTGATTTATTGCTGCAGGGAGCCGTTCCCGTGGAGAAGGTTCTCCCCGGTCCTCAGCTTAAGGCGAATGTCTCCCTGCCACCGGTCCCCTTAGAAAAAGGGAAAAGGGCGACCGAAGCAGAAGCCCCGCAGGAACTAAAAAGGCTAAGAAGGAGGGATAGTGCTCCGGTCCTACTAAGGGAATCGTTTTGAAGGAGCCTGCATCGGGCCCGAAGACTAACTCCGACTGGGGAGTTGCTCTGGGCCTGCTGGACAGGTTCAGGAAGGGGAGGAAGCTGACCTCCTGGAGGAGTGCTTTCCTGAAGGACTTCCGCCTTTATGGAGAGCAGAACCCAGACAACGTCCAGGCGGACGTGTCTGGGGAGGAGATTATGGAAGACTTCCTCGACCTCACCACTAAGGTAACTTTTACTTAACATGAAGGCCCGAAGTTTCATCTTTTAAAATATGTTATCTTATGCAGATGTTGAGGAAAGCCTTCACAACTGCTATCACCGTGGAGAAGAACCAGTGTGGTAGTGTTGTATCCCAACAAGTCCAAGATCAACTTGACATTGCAAAAAGGCAAGTTGAGATCAATCATAGTGAGTTGGTCACGGTACGGGAGGACCGTGACCGACTGGACAATGAGTTGCTAAGGGCCGGGACGGATGTCTCGCTCTTAGCCGATAAAGTCTCTGAGTTGGAGAAGACAGGACAAACAGCTCAGGGGCGAATTGCCGATCTGGAGGCCAAGCTACGGGCCAAAGAAGATGAAATCAACGAAGTCCAAGGTCTGGTGTAATAGCCGAGAAAAAGGTATGTCGGGGTGATAGTAGGAAATATAGTGATAAAGTCTAGAAGGGAAATAATGAGGGATACGGGAACGAAAGAAAGTAAAAGGAAACGAAAAGATTTAAATGAAAAGCATGAGATAAAGGAGGGGGAAAAATGAAAAAGAAGGAGGGGTCAAAATGTGAATTAGGGAAGTTAAAACATCTATAAATAGGGTTAGAAAGCCCAGAAACCAAGCCATTTATCACTAAACCTCAAAAACGTACGGAAAAACGCCAAAACATCAAATTATCGCGGAAATTTCATGATCAGTGCCTTTTTGTCGCGGAAATTTTCACAGCAATTTTTATCGCGGAAATTTTTGGGTAAGAACTTTGTCGCAGAAATTCTCATGTTGAATATTATCGCGGAAAATTTCAAAGAGGAAAATTGTCGCGGATTTTCAAAGCTTGGTAAATTGTCGCGGAAACTGAATTACGTGTTGTTTTGTCGCGGATTTCAGGGTTAGAGTATTTTTATCGCGGATTTGAGCAACAGAAGGATTTTATCGCGGAAATACACAATTAGGGTGTTTTCGTCGCATTTCGACGTCGGATCGTGAAGGAGAGAGATACGAAGGGTCTACGGTAACCAAACAGTCAACAATATGATGATAACGTCAAAAAAATGATGATGATGAATGATATAGTACTAAAATATGTTACGAATTGTAGGGAAGCATCGGAGATCATAACAAGTGAAAACAACAGGTAAACAGAGTGAACACGATATAGTAAGGGAAGGTTCAGACTTAGGAAATGAGATTGGGTTAGTAAAGAAGGAAGAAAAGATACGAATTAATGAGGTAAATGATAATAAGACTCGGGGTGAGGAAGGATGGATCGTTCGACCGAACCCGGAATCGTGCCTAGTACACGATTCGCCAAAGGAAGGGCATGCCTGATGAAGGGAACGATAAGTTCCAAAAAGGAAAAGATACGTACGAAGAGGGCAGAACGGATCCGGGTGGAAAAAGGGGTAGCGCCTAAGTACCCACCCAGGGAAGGGAAGCATATGGCCCGTCGAGTCATCCAACAGATAACGGTTGGTTTGGGCGGGACATGCACCGAGCATGTTAATCTCGGCAACAGTAAAGTTAATGAATGACGGGAATGATAAGGGTAAAAGAAGAGGGAAATAAGAAAATGGTTAAATGGAATGATTCACGTGTGCGTGTATGATTTAACTAAGAAATGAAAAGATAATGTTTAGTGTGTGTGAAGTTTCCTTTAATAGATTGTGACCGCTTTACAGATTTTGTAGGTAACGCAGACGAGGTATGATAAGGGCAGGGAAAGGAGATCGCCGGTTGTCCGGTGATAGAGTCCGGTCCTTTGGAGAATACTCTAAATTATGCTGTCGTACTTTATGTTCGAACTATGATTTAAGTTTACATTCGAATATTTCCGTTTTAATTATCATGTTTTAACAGAACTACTAGGCCCAAATTAGGGTCGTTACAAATGGTATCAGAGCGTAACATCGTTACTAAACCGGTAACGGTGCGATCCTACGTAGAAGAGTCTAGGAAAACTCGTAGGAGGACAACCGACCATAGGAAGGGATGGGCATAGAATGTAACGGATGACATGAATAGGAGTAAGATATAACGAAAGTTTAATGTATGAATGGAGCCTAGAACGAGAGCGCATGTAAACCGAGAAGAGGATAGCAACGCATCAGAACAGGCACCGGCGACAGAGACTCCGGTTGTGGATTCATCGACGCCTCTCACGTTTAGTCAGGAAAGCCTCAGGGACCTGTTTCAGACCATGGCAAGTTCCCTAGTTAGCGCAATAAGACAGGGACAGGTGGAGAGGGGAAACTCCGTGCAAATGGAACTAGGGGCAAGGCCCGAAAAGGGTAGGATGTACTACAACGAGGCATTAAAGAAGGCTGGGATGAACAGCTTCACGGGGGATAAGATGGCAGATGCGGAAGCGTGGATTATCCGTCTTGAGGAGAAGTTCGAACTGATCGAATCCCCAGAGGAGCTTAGGGCAGGATTGGCCCCACTATGGTTCGATGGTAGTACAGCCCGATGGTGGGGGAGTGTGTCGGCCGCATTACTGAAAGATGGGCCTATCTCTTGGGCAAAGTTTAAGAATGCGTTCTTGGACTACTACGTGCCGAAAGGACTTAAGAAAGATAAGAGGGCCGAATTTGACAGACTGACTCAGGGAAACCGCCCCGTTATGGAATACATGCAAGAATTCATTGANTTACAGTTTCGATTCTTCTGAAGGATCAGGTATGGAACATAACTTGACTTAGTTCATATATGATATTGTCCAGGGTTATTTACTTAATTATGATACCCCAGGGGAGCGTCTGACGTGGCTAAATGGTGTTTTTGGTTTTCTATTATATTTATTGAGTAATGTTTTCGGGGGTAGTCTCGTAATTTGGGCATCCCGGTCCCACGTATGAGGATTATGATGGCATTTTGAGCAATTTTGAATGATTTCGTTTGGAAATGATGCCAGGGGTATTTTCATAATTTGGCACTCAGAGAGCTCGTTGGTGAATTTATCCTATATTTTTTACTATCTTCTAAGTATTCAGAGACGGGGAATGTGTGAAGAGTGTTTTCAGGTATTTTATCGGCATTACGTGGCACTAGTGTTCGATCGGGGTGTATTTTCGAAGTTCCGGGATGTTGTGACACTTATTTCGGTGGAATTAGATATTTTCTAAGTAATTTGGGTTAAATTGACTAAGATTGAGTTTTTGGACCCTAAGTTGACCAATTGGCTCAAGTTTCTCTATAAATTCAAGACCTTAGGCCCAAAAAAGGGTTCAGACTCTTGACACGTTTCTCAAGGAAAAGTTTTCACTTGAACTTATCCCGTGACTCTCGACTTTGTGTCAAGTCGCGAGATTTTGACACTCAATCCGCGAGATTGTAGATCTTTGGTCGTAGTCGGTACATTGTGTCTCTGAAGTCACGAGTTTCTACTCACTCGCGACTTTCTACACTGCTGCATTGGTCCCGGAGTTTCGTATCTTATTTCGTAAAGGCACAATCGCGAGTTTTTTGAGCCTGGTCGCGAGATTATGAGCCTAGTTGCCAGTTAATGAGTCTAGTCGTGACTTTTTGTATGTTGTAGTCTCGACTTTGTGTGTGACTCGCGAGATTTTGTCACAAAGTCTCGACTCCCCTCACCTCAAGCGTGACATATTAGAATTGATTTTTTTCAAGTCGTTTTCATTCAAATTTTCGATATCTCTTGATTGTATTTGTATCCCCTGATTATGATAGTGAAAACCAAGGTAGAGCTTTGCTCTCCCGAAGACGTAAGCCCACACATTGTGGGCCCAACCTCGTATATCGCTTGTTTCCCCACAATAGTTGAATTCAAAATAATAAATGAAATTGAATGATAAAAAACAAACATCATAAAATATTTTCGAACGCGATCAATTTGGCGCCGTCCGTGGGGACCGAGAGTTAGTCCCATTGAGAGCTCTTGTGTTGTGCAGGGATGTTGTTATATATTGTAATGAAATGACATTCTTAATATGAGAATGATGTTTATGAAGAGATTATGATGGAGTGCAACTCTCATACGATAGAAGGCGGGAGGAATGATATTTTACCGGGGACTCAATTAGTACCACCGGAAGAGTCCTTAGTAGTGGGAACATCTAACCAACCCTCGGAGCGGGACTTCATTCGAAGGGGACCTATATATGAGTGCATTGAAAGATTATCATATGTCGTGAATATATGCTGAAGATGTGCCAAAGAAGTTGAGAAGGTTGCAAAAAAAAAATTTCGGCATATATTATTTTCATATGCCGTGAATATATGGTGAAGACGTGCCAAATGAGTCAGGAAAAGTCGAATTTTGGCTCTACGAAAATTTCATGGGAAGTTCCATTTTATGTCTACAATTACATGGTGATGTGATGGTGCCATATTTTTTGGGTCGGATTTTGGTTACATTTCGATCCATTTATTGAAAAGGAGCTATATTTTGAATGGTTGAAAGGATTCTGTTTCGTTAGCGGTGATTTCATGGATTGTGCGTAGAGAGGTGGATAATGTGCGAGGTAGAGTTTTATAAGAAGGAAGGAGATAAATAGAGCATGTGTAAATAGTTGGCCATTGGGTGAAATCTTGAGTAAATTAGGATTCATATGTGAAGCTAGTTTTTCCGAGGTTAATATGATGAAAGATATAAGAGAATTAAATAAGCGGTTTATGTTCCAAAGAGGACTGGAGATGAGAATGATATCCTAGGGAGATATTGTCTAAGAATATGAAGATGAATACGAGGTGAACTCAACCGAAAAACCCTAGACACGTTTGTTATATAAGGAGAAAATAGACTTTCACCTTACATCATATGGGGAATTGATAGAGTCGCAATTTTGAAGGATAATGGTAACGGGGAGCAGAATGATACTTGAATGGATATATTTGAGGTCAATATCGGCCTCGGTTATAAAAGAATATGCGTATATGGCGAACATACCCGAGATATTTACATATGTCCGCTTGCGAGGGTGGTCATGCTTCACAAGAAGATTAGAATATATTGAAATGCCTAAGGATCTCCACAATATTGAATCTGTAGATCCATATCAGTTTGATGAATTTCAATGACGTAAGGATGTATTTTTGTCGGTTCTTTGAAAGAGTATGTTCTCCGATAGTTCAATCAGTTGTCGAGGTTTTCTATCATTTCATATCGGGATTCAAGTATGAGTTATATTCGGCATGTGCGCAACTCAATGATTCTTCTACATCTTTGTTCGCATGGCATAATGATTCATCAAAGAGGTTGTATGTATGGTTTTGTAACCAGTTTTGAGGTAGTTGCGTGGATTGCATGGAACTGCAGTCACATGGCACTTGTGAACCAGGTATATCTTACCTAGAAAATGAGTTGATTCATAGTTGCATGGGGGAAAGTTGGCCATGTGTTGCTTGATTGCATGTATGTGCATGGAAAAATTCACAAGTCAGGTAATTAAAGCAAGAAGACGGCTCATGTAATGGTTGAAGAGAGTGTTGGTTACTGGAAGTTGGTAGTGCCAAGTTCACACGACTTACTAGCTGCATGGGAAAGATAAGAGGTTAAATAGAATATGAGAGGAGTCGATCATCGTTGATATCTAGAGGATCGTCGTCGTTGACATTGTTGCAAATCGTGTGATTGATCGAATGTATCACTCTCGAAGTCCAACATGTGAACTTTTCTGGCATTCAGTTGCACGTATATTATCTCTATGATTTAACAGAAGAAAGGAGGATCCCTTATATATCTCCATCTATTATAAGCACCAACAACGGGGACTCATGAGTCCCAAATATTTTATCAATTTTTCATCACAATTTCGGACAAATTACTAATGATTGTCGAAAATTGGTGCCCGATGTTTTTAGGTTATTGGAGTTTGGCTAGCTTCATGAGTTGATTAGTATGGTAGAAGGAATTCCTGAGACCGAAGCTGAGGAAGTTGGCTTGAATATTCAACCCGAGAAACCAGTGACACTCCCCGAGATCGATTTACCATAAACCGAGGCAATAAGTTGCAAGTATTGAGCATCTCGCTCCAGTATATATTCAATTTGTTCGGGATCATAGAACGTGTGAAAGAGCGAAATTAATGATGTAGGTTTTCCAATTTTGAGTTATTAGTAGAGTTTTCTGGTTATCCATTAGAAGAATTTGAGATTGTGAAATATTAATATCCTTTATGGACACCCATCAAGAAGCTATATAACTATCGTGTATGTTCCATACGTTATATCGATGACTTTGGTGTTTAAAGTTCAAGTCTCAGAGTCTAAGGAAGTTTATGGCAAGTTGGTGAATTATTTATTGCTACATAGATCGTACGTGTCCTATAATGTGGAAGTGAATATCTTAATATTCAATTCTAGGAGTTGAAGATTACGCCTTTTGGAAGTATATCACATCGACAAATTATTATGGCAAAAGACGAAGCTAGTGTGCAAGAGAAAGCATTCATGATTAAACAAGTAATTATCGTGATAGAAGGAGAAACTTCAAATATGGATAGTGAACAAGTGGTTAAAATGACAAGATAGTCATCGACGAATAACCAAGAAACGCGTGAAGTTACCATAGAATCACAAAATGAAACTCTGGCGTGGAGTTGTGTTATTGAAAGACAGTCTCACAACTCCTCATCATTCAGAATATTCGAGCATGCTTGTGGAATATTCGGATCACCTAGGTTTTCATCCGTGATTAATTGTTGCTCAAGAAATTGAACATGTCTTCATCGATCAGTGTTCCCTATTTAGATCATGTGGGTCTGCATTAATGAAAACCCTTAAAGAGGTTCGCAACACTCAAAATTATAGTTGAGGATTTGGAATTAAAAAGAATTATTAAGCTTGAATAGTTGAAATTAAATCTCTAATCGATGATCAAGTTGTTGATAACACGGAGCCCAGGTTGAAGAGGGCGTCTAATTGTTTTTATTAATCATCTGAAATCATATTCGTTCGGAATAGTCTTAATCTATCGTGAAGGATTCATCTGTTCGATTTGCTTCACTATCCAGAATGGTTTTCGTCTGTAATGGTATTCATCAGGCCGTTCAGCAATTGGTTATTAACGGTTTGCATCGTGTCTACAAATGATAATTGATCTTTTCAAATACATTTATATCAATTATTGTTTCCTATTTGAGTTATCAAACGAGGTCCCTAGAATTATGGATTGTTGGGGATTTGGAAGTATGAACCGCTATCACACTGTACTTATCGGGTTTAAATTAACAATAACTAAAGAGATCACATTTGTGCTACTTTATTAATCGCCCGGATAGGTATTCGTCTGGAAATATATGGTTATGGAACCCACATCCTTAATTAATCTACTACATTGTTGGTTTAATGTATGGAAATATACGATTATGGAACACGTTGACCCTTTTCTGCCTTCGACCATATGTCGTTGCATGATATTATTAGGCTTCAGTCAGTATATACAAAGTATGTCGAAGTTTCAATAATAAAGTTGTTGTTCCTGAAGGATTTATTATTCTCCCAATCACATTCGGATATAAGAAAATGATATCTTTAGTAGAAGTGCCTTAAATCTAATCGGAGCTATCATATCTCTACCCCACTTTGGTGGTGAAGTTCCATACCTTCTTGAGAAAAAAAAAATTGAGGGAAATCAGGTGTCTGCAAGTTCCATACTATCGTAGATTTCATAAAGCCTTTTTATGGACGACATAGATTTTCTTATCGAAAATAATCAGAATATAGAAACAACGATCGAGCTTGATCAATTTGCGAGATTTTATGAGAGACGGAACGAAATAAAAGAAATCTTAGATTCGCAAATAAATAGAAGCAGTTTCAAAGAAAACTGGGGACTTGCTTTATCAAAGGAAACATAAGAGGAATCAAAATTGAGGAAATGAAAATATAACGGCTCTTGCCTTTCTTATGAAGCAATCTTATGTTATTGCTCTAGTTTTATGTTGTTTCCTATATGATTCTTAGTCGGGGCTCTCGGTGTTCTTCTCTTATAACTCGTAGAGTTCAGCTAACATTTTCCGAGGCGAAGCTTCCCCGCAATAAAGATTTACTTCAGGATAGAATCTTAATTATCAGACAATATATATGGGAAGCATGAATAGAGGGAAGGTAATGACCCTACCTCAATCGGCATGTCCCCTACATAATATTCGATGACCGATAACACTATTATTCAGTTTAGCCCTCCTCTCTATACTTAAAAGTCAGCCAGAGGCCATTTTTGTTTGCCTCAAAGTTGGGACTCTACCTCAAAGTACCACGTTAATCTTAAAGTTCACACATACGGCCATCTTTGTTTCAGCAGCCCCTTACTAAGAAAGCAAGCATGTTATATAGACGATAGTCTTTACAGGTATTCGATAATTAAGCTGCATATAAAAGATGCACATGATCGACTGTCAGCATAAAATAATTGCCCCGAAGTAATGAGTATGGCAAAGAAATAAGTACCAACCTCCCGGCGGAGGTAAAAAAGTGATGTTCTTCTTTGAACGTGGGGATATTTTAGGCAGGAAAAAAGATATATGAGCTCAAGATTCTAGAGTAACAATCACAACGGGAACAAGATTGAATTGCAAAGTGGAGGAGTCTGACGAACCCCCTAAGTCGTGAAGAGGTGAATTTTGGTGAAGTAGAGAAGTCAGAACTTCATGCGGAGATTGGAACCATCGTGATGGGCTAATCGGTTAAAAAATTTTCCAATGTTCGATTGCCTAGAATTGACGAATCAAAGCGGCACGGCAGAATTTCAGGGTGCAATGAAATGGGTCAGTACGCAAAGTAAAGAGCGGTATTTATTGGAACAGATCCCCGTGTTGAAAAGTCATGAAATTTTCTTCCGACCTGAAAATCTGATACCCTTAGTGTCAGCGAGAAGAATTCGGCGTTAGTCATGGTCTTCTCAGAAATTGTACAAATGAGCACTAGACTTCGAGACGAGCCGATATCATGTGGTTTCCTACTCAGAATCTGAATCTGCAAACCAGAGGGCTATTGATATTGCTCGGGGTTATTTACGTAATTATGATACCCCATAGGCTCGTGTGACATGGCTAAATTGTGTTGTTGGTTTTCTATTATATTTATTGAGTAATGTGATTTCGGTGGTACTCTCGTAATTTGGGCATCCCAGGCTCACGTATGAGGATTTTGATGGCATTTTGAGCATTTTTGAATGATTTCGTTCGAACAGATCCCCAATGCCATTCCTTTATATTGATCTCGTTCGAACAGGGGCCCAACCTCGTATATCGCTCGTGTTCCCACAATAATTGAATTCAAAATAATAAAAGAAATTGAGTGATAAAAAACTAATATCATAAAATATTTTCGAACGAGATCAATATATCCTGATCCTTATAACTTTTCATTTGCAGATTCCACAAATACAATGTTTGGAAACCGAATCGTTGAGATGGCCACTGCTGCGAAATCCAGGAAGGCTCGGCTGGGGTCGGTTGGCTCTGCGTCAATCACTCCCGCGGGGTTTTTGCAATCTGCAGGTTGCTTCATTCAAGGTGCATGTTGTGAGGATACTTACAATTTTGCGCAATAAACATTAAAAATTATAACAGGTTTTTTTATTATGGGGGAAGCACGATTTTATTTTTATTCTAAATTGATTTTGTTTGTTACTAATAAATTATTTTTTATTAAGAAACAACAAAAATATTAATGATACAATGATAATTAAAAAATTAAATCTAATTCATTATAATTATATGATACTGTAGTATTTAGCGGAGTATTTAACAGAGCTATATGAAATTATAAATAAATTATTAATATTTATTTTTATTAGTATATAATGAAAAATTGTAATAGATTTCATTTTAGTTCTATGATTGTTTTTATGCTCACGATTGAAACTATAATATCAGTGTACATTTTTTAGAATTCCTCATTGGCCTCCGATGGAAAAGTAGTAGGAGATTTTTCTCTACCATAAATTTATTCTCGAAAAACGGTGATGTGAATCTTGTTTAGGTACACGTTATTATTAATGGGTTTTTTCGTTCAAATAATGCTAAAAAAATATAGGGTTTTTTTTAGGGCTAACCGACCAGCCGCTATTGAATTTTAACGCGGTCGCGAAAACACGATGGCGGCAGCGTTTGGTAATAAATCTATATATATCGCGCTCGATTCATTTTGAAATTCACCACTGAGAAGTAATCGACACAGATTTGCAGTAGAGGTTATAAAAGTTTTGTTGCAATTGCCACGGTAATATTTAATTTTTCATAGATCCCTATAACAATTATTGATTTAATTTTGATCTAAATTATCCTCCGTCATCAACACCTTCCATTGACAATCCTAAACATGGATCGAGTTACTCGGACTACGATAGCATTCACAACCTAAGCAGCTTTAACTATTGGAACACCGACAATGCAATGCCTAGTGGGAATCCGTCTACTTCGCAAGGTACTAGAATACCAAGTTGTCTAAATACTTGTTGTGTAGTATTCATGCGTCTGTGATATATGTATGACATAAGAGAACGAGGATGGTTTAGATGATGATCCAGAACCGGAAATCGTGGTCGAAGATGAAGATGAAAAAGAGAATTTGGAACCAGAGGACGACCTACAACCAGCTAGGTCTGTGCATAATGACAGTAGTTTAGTTAGGCGATTGTAATGCTCATCGGAGGAAATNAAAAAACAATTAAATAATACAACAATTTTAATTTAAAGAAATATAATTATACATTAATAATTATATATTTGATGATGGAAAATGAAAAATAAGATTGTATAAAGATGATAGAAATAAAGGATTATTTATAGGAGATTTGGGGGAGGGACATAAATGTAAATTCACCTATTTAACTCGCGGCCGCGTTCACTGCTGAATTAACTCAACAGAGCCGCTATTCACCATACGCAGCTGCGTTTACGGAACGCAGCTGCTTTTATGGAACGCGGTTGGCCCTAAAAAAACCCGATTTTTTTTAGCATTATTCGAACGAAAAAGTCATTGTTAATGATCCTCTTAACCCTAGGAGATTTTGAAATTGTCATGACCCCAATGACCTACTAGATTAAGAAGGTAGGGGTTGGTTGAAAAGAAAATTAGAAAATAGAGGAATCAGAATATAGAGGAGGTAAGATGATAGTTGATTGACACTCCTCTCTACGCAAATGATGCTTTATATACACTATTAAATGTCACGTCCACTGGACGTGCCTCAATATACATAAAGCATGTATTAAGTCTTGTATAAATAATAAGAGTATTGTGATATTTATAAAATAATATTGTTTTATATTTTAATTATGCCATTGAAATTTGTCATCTTCGGGAATGATAATTAACATAACATTGCAGCTGGTGTTCCAGATATGAACCGTATTGTTTTTGTCAATAGAAATGATTTGTACCGTGCCATGTTTTGAAACAATTTGATTTATCCATTATATTAATATTTTTGTTTCCTCTCGATGGGTTGCAGCCATGGAAGTCCTGGAACTCATACCGGTGGTATACCGCCCGGTATATCGATCATACCGGTAAATATCGATCGTGACCGATATACCGGTATTCCGATATATCGTCGGTATACCAATGGTATATCGTAAAAAACACTCGTACCGATCGGGATCGGTACGAGCGGTACCGATCGGTATGACTTCCTTGGTTGCAACGTAGTTTTGGGATATTATTTGACTTCCTTGTTCTCTGATACTTCTCCGTAAGTCTTCTTTATCAATTTTGTTGGCCTCCTTCCTTGATCCATTTGCATTCTTTTCCTGTATGCTGCTTCTCAATGTCTTCATTGTCTGGTCTTAGATCATCAAAACTCATTAAAAGGTTATTAAGTTTGGTCGTGACATTACCACCCTCTTAAAGTGATCTTTGTCCCCAAAGATCAAATCGCGGAAAAACTCGTTTTAGCCATGGTAAATCCTCCCATATGGCATTCCTTGGTGGTGACCTTCCTAGTGTATGAGTAATTGCGTAGTGGGGTGGTTGTTGCGAATTTCCAGTGTCGGATTTTGTAACGACCCTAAACCTGGCCTAGCCAAATTGAGGAAAACATTCTAGATAGCAATTGAAATTTCCAAACCATAGTTCAAATGAACCAAACATTGTCAAATTCAACAACGAAAACATAAAGGAGTTCAAAAGACTGGACTATAGCACCGGACAACCGACGACCTTCTTTCCATGTCTCCTCTCACATCCCGCTATCGTTACCTACAAAATCTGTAAAGCGATCACAATATATTAAAGGAAACTTCACACTATCTCCACTCCATCTTATTACGATAAATACAAACATAAAAAAAGGTAACTTCCAAATAAATCTCACTTTTCTTTCTTTTACATTTCATTTACTTCATTTTCTACTTTCCTTTCGTTTTGTTTCTCATTGTGTGGCTGAGTGTAACATGCTCGGTACATGTCCCATCCAACCCAACGGTTAGTTGTTGGTTGACTCGACGAGCTGTATGCGTAACTTCTCCGAATGAATACTCAGATGCTACCTCTTTTCTCATCCGGTGCGTTCAGCCCATTTCGTACGTATCTTTCAATCTTTGGAACTAATCGTTCACTTCATCAGACATGTCATTCCTTTGGCAAATCGTGTATTAGGCTTGATGCTGGGTTTGGTCGGACGGTCTATTCTCCCTCACCCCGAGTCTTATTTGCATTCGCCTCATTCATTCATGTCTTTTACTTTCTTCTTATTAACCTTTCCCATTACCTATGTTGGAACATTCCCTTACTACATTGTGTTAACTCCGCGTACCTATTTCCTTTATGTAATTTGATCCCTTCCTTGTACCCCAGCATTCGCAACACATTTAGTATCCATTTCGGATGTTATTAACTTAGTTAACACTATTGGGTTACCGTAGACCCTTCGTATCTTTGCCCTCCACGACCTGATGTGAATTTGCGACGAAAGTGCCCTAATTCCCGATTTCCGTGGTGAATTCCCTTGCCTTAAGAAATTCGCGCCGAATTTCGTGTGTTAGGGTAAAATCCACGGTAAATTTGAGTTTAGGGTCTAAGTTTTCGTGATGAATCTCACCCTCAAATATATGCGGTGAATTCGTGTTTAAGGGTAAATATGCGATGAATTTAGAGCTTAAAATCTGCGGTGAATTGTTTGGGGTTTCGGATCCATGGCAAATTTTTGGGGTTTAGGGTTTTCGGTGGTGAATTGTAATCTTGGAAACCCACAGTAAATTTTCGATCCTCAAATCCGCGGCGAATTGTGTTTTAGGGTTTTTCCGAGAGTTTTATATATTTAAGCGCTAAATGACTTGATTTCGGGTCATTTCACCTCTATTTATAGACATTTTAACTTATCTTAATTGTCATTTGACTCATCATTCTCTTTTTCATTACTTTTCGCTCCTTTTGTCTCTTTTTTTCATTTTCGGTCCCGTTTTCCATACCACTCTTCCTTATTACTTTTCTTTAGACACTATGACCATTTGCTCGCTATCGTTCTAAGGTACCTTTTTTCGGGGCATCACAGATTTTATGGAGTATGTCAAAGTTTTCATTGCCATGGTGGGAGTTGTTTTGTTGTTACTATTGCCATTTCGGCTCATTCCTCAAGACTCGCCATGCATGTTCGTATGTAAAAGCTTTCCCATCCTTTCACGAAAAGCAGTCATTGCCTTCTTGAAATAGTGGAATTCAATACACCCACTTTGTTTTCGTGCTCATACACCATCATAGGCTCTACAAAATTCATATACATCTTTATTGATTTGCCTCCATTTCTTCCGAATGACTTATTTGTTGCGAGTTTCGCAACTTGGACCTCCATGTGTTTTGTCTAAGTCGACAATTTTACCCCAAAAAGACAATGTTTATGTGAATCATCAATAATATGATCTTTTTATGTGTGTAGCCATCCGGCAACCACGAGCTTCTCCTCCCACATCGTCCACCTATGGTTCCTACCTTGTCGCCTGTTAGCAACCGCGTTGCCACTATGTAGGTTGTCTAAACCATATTCGGATGAAATCCTTGCGATTGAACATTGTCATTTGATCTATGAGACATCTTCTACAAGGTAAGTATGAAAATGGATCAATAATTGTTACATATGTAATTGATATATTTTGCCATGATTTGGGTGAAATTCCCGAAGTCCAAAAATTTCGATGAGTGGTGCACCACTATTGAGAAGCATTGATTTTCACATTATGATAAACCAGAAATCTCTCTAATCGGAACCAATTGAGAGATGAATTGATCCAAGTTTTCATGTTTACCTTCATCATATGATAGACTCTCGTGACCGAGGAATATAACATCAATTAAAAAATGATTTTTCACATTATGATAAACCATAACTTCTTTTAATTAATATTTAATGATAAATTGAATAATAAATAGAAAAAGTTGATGAGATAAGTGATAAAATTAAATTTGGAGAAAAATATGATGTTGAGTGAAATATTGGCTAATAAGAATTGAAGATGATTAAGTTTGACAAGTCAACAACACATGAGAAATGAATGTTTAATCCAATAGTTTGGTAACATTCGAAAGAAAAATTAAAGATGTATTATATGTTCAAACATTTGTTCATACTTCAGAATTTGACTATAAATAGGAATGGTCATCTTTATTAGAAATCATATCAAAATTATAGCAAGTGACTTGCAATTGTAGAACTCTCTTATTTTTAATTGCATTTTGTTTTGATTTCTTCTTTCTCGAGTTGTAATATTTCTTAATCATAAAAGAATGTTACACTTTGGTAGTGTCCGAGGAGGTATGCATAATTTTGCCAAACCTTGTTAAATTCTAATGTTTTTATCCGCATATATTAATTCTATAACCATAACAACATCACGTTTCCACAACATAGAGAAATAAAAAATTATGTGGATGATTGAGAATTTGAAAAATTGAATAGTGGCTATGTCATACCCCTCAATCATAACATATAAAACAAGAGGGGAATTACATGCCGTGCTTCTAAAAAGAAACACAAAACTTAAATCGTAGTATTTATTCTCCAATTTTATTTAAAATCCATATATACAAAAGTAAACATACATATATCAACTAAGATTCCAAACATTATACAACTACCATACAAAAAGAACTATACAATACTAAGCGCTAAGTGGAAGTCTTACAAAGTACATAGTTTATTTTACACATCGACAACTGATCTTCTACCTTTTAATATTCCTCTGAAGTACCTGTAGGGGTGGAAGTGGTCATGAGTCTGAAATAAGTAAAAATATGATGCAAATGAAACACACATATGTAAACAATCATAACATCACATAATGAAACAATAACAAATAAGACAACACTTCCTTTTTCTTTCAATTGCCATTTAAGGTATGGTAACCCCTCCAAAACCATGGTTTTAGCATCACCATAGTTTGAGAGACCGTAATCGTATCCTACCGCACCTTAGAGATGGACAAGAAGCGCAACCAACTCATCAACACTTCAAAGATTTGGTCATATCATATAATATAAGAGCTCTTTTCCACTTTATGGGCCGTACCTCATATTTTCCTCAACAAGCTAGCCTGCTCTTTAGCCATAACCATGGTAAAACCATGTTTCTAGTGATGCGAGTCCACAAACACTCGAGTTTTCACATAAACATGTCACAATTTACAAAAACATCATATATTTAAGGAAGTGTAGTTTGATACCCTGTCACACCAGATCTATTTTGAGTCTCAAGATCACCTTCTAAAATCATTTCAAAATTCCAAGTATATGCCAACTCATATGGCTACCATATGAAAAAATAATCACGTTAATCAGAGCTCTCAAGCGTTCCAGAAAAATCATTGAATCCACTACATGTGACACTGCCGCAGATTAAAAACAGTTTTGCGGCACTTTGGAAAACAAGGCATAAAATCGTTTTCTAAAATCTTTCATCCACCAAACATATTTTTACCAAAATACAGACTCAACAAGGAGTAAAACCATGTATGGATTTGCACAAAATACTATACCAAATGATAACAGAAAATTCACACATTTCACATAATCACATAGATGCTAAAAAAACAGTTTGTAACTTATCTCAAACTCAATCATGCCACTTACCTCTAACCTTCTTATGATTTCAAACTTTTAAGTATTATTTCACATCTTAGAAGTAATTTCCTGATGATAAACACAATACCCTTAACTTTATATAAAAGAATCCTAAAAATGAACACAATTTCAACCAAATCCAACCTTGGTTGTTCTTGGCTGTATTTTTCTCTTCTCTACCTTCTAGCTTTCGAAAGTTTCATGAAAAATTGTTTATTTGTCTCATAATATGTTCAATATTATCTACATCCAAGCCTTGCACATGTGGGTTGCATTAAGAAAGTCAAAATGTCATCCAATCATCATTTTGCACCTATATTTTCACTTAATTTGTCTATGTAGTAATGTTTTCATCAATAAAAGATAAGTGTTTCTATTTATCTCTAATAAACTAGATAAATGTCTAAGGATGTGTTACCTATAATTCAAGAAAACTAATAACTTCTATCAACATGTCATTGTAATCATAATTTAACCATACATATTTCTTAACACTTACTCTTGTTACTTTAATTGTTCTTGTCATAATATGTAGAATCTCACATTTCTCCCCTACTTTCAAAAGAGTTTTGTCCCAAATCTCGAAGACTCCAATCATTTACTAAGTTTGGATAATACTGAATGATATCCTTTTCTAATTCCCAAGTTGCTTCACCTTCATCATGGTTAGACAAAAGTACTTTTACCATTGGAATGCTCTTGTTCCTTAACCTCTTTTCTTGTTTGTCCAAAATCTTTATTGGTACTTCTTCATATGTCAATGCATCATCAATTTCTATTGTATCATCATCCAAACTTTGCTGAGGTATAGCTAAACATTTCCTGAGTTGAGAAGCATGAAACACATTGTGAATTTTCTTATATTTCTCTAGTAGTTGCAACTTATATGCTACTTCTCCTATCCTTTTCATAATCTGAATTGGTCCAACATACCGAGGTTTTAGTTTACTGGTCTTACTGAATCAGAAAACTCCTATCATAGGAGATACTCTTAGATAGACCCAATCATTAACCTCAAACTCAATAGGTCACCTTCTTTTATCAGCTCATGTTCTATTTATATCTTGTGCTGTCTTCATGTTTCTCCTAACCGTTTGCATCTTTTCCTTTGTTATACTGATAAATTCATATCCTACAATATATTTTTCACCCACTTCATCCCAATACAACGGAGTTATGCATCTTTTACCATATAAAGCCTCATATTTAGCCATTTGAATACTTGATTGATAACTATTGTTATAAGCAAACTCCACCAATGTAAGATATTGTTCCCAACTGCCTTTAAACTCTAACACATAAGCTCTCAACATGTCTTCAATAATCTGAATAGTTCTTTCAGATTGTCCATCAGTTTGCGGATGATAGGATGTACTTAAATACAATTGAGTTTCCATTACATCTTGCAAAATTTTCCAAAATCTTGAAGTGAACCTTGTGTCTCTATCACTTACAATACTTAAAGGCACTCCATGTAATTTGATTATGTTATCTAGATAGAGATTTGCTAATTTTTCTGTAGAATCAGTAGTCTTGATATCAATAAAATGTGCAACCATGGTTAGTATGTCCACAATTACCCATATTGCATCATTTTTCCTTTGTGTCTTTGGTAAACAACTCACAAAATCCATTGTCACATGATCTCATTTCCATTCTGGAATTTGTAAGGGTTGTAAAAAACCTCAAGGCCTTTGATGTTCAGCCTTTACTCGCTGACAGATGTCACACTTTGAAATAAATTTAGCTATCTCATTTTTCATTCCTTGCCACCACCAATTACTCTTCATATCTTTGTACATCTTATTTCCTCCTTAATGATATGAGAAAGTTGAACTATGAGCCTCATGTAAGATTTTATTCCTCAAATCCTCATCCTCAGGTACAACCATTCTATTATGAAACATCAAACAATTATCATCTCTTGCAACAAAATTCTTATTCTTGCATTCCAAAAATTTCTTTTTCATATTTTGAATTGTAACATCCACATTTTGTTTTTGTTTTACCTCTTCAATGATCGAAGGTGTTGCTAGCACAGATGCTAAAATATTCCCATTTGCTCCAAGAATTACAAGATTCCAATTTTCCATTTCTTTTGCTAACATCGAATTTATTTGAATGTGATTCTTTCTACTCAACGCATCATCAGCCACATTTTTCTTTCCAGGACAATATTGTATTTCCAAATCATAGTCAGTTATCATTTCTAACCATCTCCTTTGTCTCATGTTCAAGTCTTTCTGAGTAAATAAATATTTTAAACTCTTATGATCACTAAACACTTTGCATTTCACTCCATAAAGATAGTGTCTCCATTGTTTTAGAGCAAAGATAACTGCTGCAAGTTCTAAATCATGTACTGTATAATATTCATCATGTAGTTTTAACTGTCTCGAAGCATAAACAATTACTCTATCATTTTGCATTAGCACAGCACCTAAACCTTTATCAGAAGCATCACTGAAAATTCCAAAATCTTTATCTTCTTCTGGCAAAACCAGCATAGGTGTTTAGTTAAACATTTTTTTAGTCGTTCAAAACTTTTCTCATAAATTTCAGTCCATTCTAACTTTATACCCTTCTTGGTCATATTAGTCAAAGGCTTGACTATTCGTGCGAAATCTTTTACAAACTTCTTGTAATAACCTGCTAAGCCAAGGAAACTTCGGATATTTTTGCATCTTTAGGTGTTGTCCATTCTATTAATGTTTGGATCTTTTCAGGATTAACTTCCACACCATTAGCAGAAACAATATGTCCAAGAAACCCAATGCTAGATTTTTAGAATTCACATTTGCTGAATTTAGCATAAAGTTTCTATTCTCTCCTTGTATCAAGTACCAACCTTAAATGTTGAGCATATTCTTCTTCATTCTTTGAGTAGACTAAGATATCATCAATGAATATCACCACAAACTTATCCAAAAATGGATGAAAACTTCTATGCATTAAATCTTGGAATACAACTGTTGCATTCATTAATCCGAATGGAACCACCAAACACTCAAAATAACCATACCTTGTAGAAAATGCAGTTATAGGAACATCTTCTTCCTTAATTCTCAACTGATGATAACCTGATTTTAGGTCCAGTTTAGAGAATATTATAGCTCCCTGTAACTGATCAAATAGATCATCTATCCTTGGCAGAGGGTATTTATTTTCCTTTATCAACTTGTTTAATTCTCGATAATCACAATCTCATTCCTCCATCTTTCTTAGATATAAAGAGTACAAGTGCCCTCCATGGAGAAATGCTGGGTCTGATATAACCTTTATCTAACAAGTCCTCCAACTTAATTTTTAACTCTTTGAGTTCTTTTGGAGCCATTTTATAGGGACGTTTCGACACTGGTTCAGCCCCGAGTATAAGCTCAATTTCAAGCTCAACGTCTCTTATTGGTAGGTGCCCTGGTAAATCATCTGGAAACAAATCTGAAAATTCACTCACAACAGGTATATTCTCGATATTATTTTGCTGACTTTCATATTCTAGCATAACCAAGAATCCTTTACTCCTCATTTCCGATTCTTTGGTTACAATTCCAATTTCCCCATCTTCACATTTCGGTAATGAAATTACTTCTCCATCAGACGTTCTAATATTTATCTCTTTACAATCAATTTGAATACTATACTTGTGTAGCCAATGCATTCCCAAAATCACATCAAATTCAACCATATCCAACTCCATTAAATCTGCCACAAATACATGTTTCTCACAAGTAATAGTACAACTATTATAAATTTTCCTAGACATCAGTTTCCTACCTCCTGGTGTATCTATTCTCCACTTTATATCATCACACTTTCTAGCCAAAAGATGTGTAATATGCTTGGAAATTAAACAATTAGAAGCACCACAATCAATCAAAGCAAAAACAGGGATATCATCCACAAGAAGCATACCTACTGTCATGTCTTCAGTTGTGGACGCTTGCTTTTTATTGATAGCGAAAACTCGAGCCCTTCCCTGTTGCTTACCCTTATCTTCCTGTTTTGGAGGTATTATTTTCTTTTCCCTTTCCTGACATTCCTTCGCAAAATGTCCAACTTTTCCACAATAAAAATATGTGATTGATTTGAGTCTACATTATCCAAAATGTTTCTTTTGACATATACCACATCTGGGAATATCGAAATTGAAAAAACTAAAGAAGACATTGCATAATCATGACAAACATTTTTAACAATCTTATTTATTGATGAACCCGAATGAGGATTCTCCCAATGTTAAGCTAAAACTCTTTTTTCAATTGTCCATTTATAATCTATCCAAGAACATGTTACAACCAAATAACTCTCATTATTAATACATTTCTAACCATCACATTAAAAACCAAACTTACAAGTGGAAGATTCAAATTTGGAAATAAATGTTTTGTCATTGTCTCAAATTCACTTATAGCAATTCTACGTGATTTCTACATTGAAAAACCTTTATATAATGGTTGAGCTTATTTAAGTAATTTAGTTTAGCATCATCCTCCACCGTAGAAAGAGAGAATTCATTTGAATTTAACCAAAGAACCACGCCAGTTTCAAATTTATCTAAATCAAACACAAAATTTGAGTGATCCATCATGTATATAAAGTTGTGTTTATTTATTTAGTTATAAATATCTCATCCTTATGTTTTTTATCCATATGCCTCTTCATATTTCCAGTACCCCAAGTTTTCCCAATTTCTTTATAAAACTTGTAAGTTGGGGCTATTTAATTCAAAATGATTCCACCACTTAGAACATTTCCTAAAAGTAATAGATGAATTTGATCCTAAATTTTTCGCATTCTCTAAATCAATATGAAATTCATCTAAGTTGTTTACATTAATTTCTACATCCATAGTTTCTAAATTAGTGCGAATAACATTCATATTTTCATCAATTTTATTCTTCCTATATTGAACTAATTAAAAAAATAAATATGAAATAAAGCATTTGACAATGCATACCAAATTACCCACTCAACAAGACAACATTTATAATGATATCCACGCACAATGAGACAACATAAAAATACTTACTAAGTTCTTACTCTGAAAAAGACATGGTAGGACAATGGATTACGAATTTACGAATGTGAGAAATCGAGGGTATTCGAAGGATTTGGTGTTGCTGCATCAATCTAATATTTTTCCCAAAATCAAACACAATTTCTTTGCAGCTTGGGTGCAAAGAAACGAAACTGAAAATGGGCAAATGAGTGGGTGAGGAGCACACCCTAGACTGTGTAGTTATTTATTCCATGGGTCGAAGGCCTACCCGTGGGCCAATCCAATTGGTTAACGTATAGTCGGCTTATTCCAACCCGTGGCCCACACCGGTTTGTGTAAACCTCAAAAGGAGTTGATGTCAAAGGATGGGCGAAGGGGACATGTTATGGGCATAGGAAGAGTAATACGAAGAGGTTCGGTAGGAAGAGGCATTGATCAGTTCAAACAACCAAAGAAGGGGGGTCGGATCATATGGTGGGGCCATGGCAGAGGCATCATGCCACTAACAGTGGCAACACAGAAGCAGGGCAAACCATTAATACGACCGACAATTGGCAGAGGCATCACCAACGGTGGTAGAGGAATCATTGTCAAGTACGGAGGCCTCATTGTATCGAGCAGAACGACTGAAATGAGCGGGACATATGTCGACCTACCTAGAAAACCTAGCCGAACGAACGAATGATGGTACCCAGGCGACAGGATAACAGACTGCAGCGTAGAGACACTGCCAGTCTCGGAAAATATGGTGACTTCAACACGTGGTCGACCAGGGCGACTACCATCATGGAAGTAGCCTAACGAGAAAACGTTGCCCACTCTAACACACGATTAAATAAGACCCTTCAGCTAACTTAAAACATAAATAACGAACACTGCACTAACATTAAGGGGGGAGGGATAATGGATTCGAAGCCAATGAAAGAAAAAGGTAAGATAGCTTATAACACTCCCGGCATAGTGGTGAGTCATGACGTGCTGCATCAACCTCGCCAATCACTCGATAGTTTTCTAAGACATGCATGATTTGAGCCTTTGGGGTCACATTTTCACCAAGTTCGCGAATGATCCGTTATGAGGCAAGGAGGTCAGTTTTATAAGAAAATCATGGTTTTTACTTAAGCACATATTTATGGATTAGAGCATGCATAGCATATGCATACGAGCCCCGATCTAGGGTCATTGTGCTCCTACGACGGAAGATCTATTCCCAATGGCAATGTGACCGAGTCACGGAAGTAAGAACCCATATCCTTTGTTTGAAAGTCATTTACCTTTGTACACTTCGTCGTCTGCCTCCGTTAGCGCTATGGGAATCAGTGTGGTGTCAAGTACCTTCCTTCTTGTAGTGTTGTAAGCTTGTGATATAGAAGTTGTGTTGGGCATACAAATTTGATTTTGGTAAATGTTGGTTGACGTTGTTTATTTTTTGTGGCATTTGTAAAGAAAAGATATGTAGCCAACAATTTAGTACTTGATTTGAACTTGATTAGCTTCTGAACATGAAGCTGGATATATGGCTTGAGCTTGGTATATGTAAAGAGAATAAGGTAACCTAAATCTTGTTTATTAAATATAGAAGAGCATAAATTTGTATAGGGAGTTTGGATTTTATAGGCTTTGATATTCTAGCCATTACAAAATGAGCCGTTGCATTGTATTGGAACTTGTGTTATGTTGTTGGGCTTAACCTGTATTGGACTTTGTTTATTGGGTTGTAGTTGTATCATAATTAGCCCATCTCCCCTTGGCCTGCATTTTCCTTTTTCTTCTTCCAATGTTCTTCACGGTCATCTTCCAGAAGAGTTTCTTCATATTCTGTTGGTTTGATGTGAAGCAAAATAAGTTCATTAGTTGTATCTAACACTCCTCCTTGACGGATTAATTTTGCGTTCCTTTCAAATTGCGGTTTGTTTGGCCTTTCTAGTAGTCCGATAGTCCTCCGAAGGTGGCTGAAGGGTCTTGGGTCCAGTAACTTGGTGAGTATATCTGCTGCTTGATCTTAAGAAAGTATATATTCCTTTTAAATTATTCTTTCTTGCACATAGTCCCTTAAAACATGATATTTGATGTTTATGTGTTACACCTTCCGAACATAGTTGGGTTTTTGGCCATGCAAATGGCAGTTATGTTGTCGATCTTCAACTTTATTAGTGTTGAGATTGGAATATTAATGTCAATGAGTATTTTTCTTAACCAAACTGCATGATTTGAAGTGGCTGCGGCTGCCATGTACTCTGCTTTGGCTAAGGACTGGGCTATTACTTCTTGTTTCTTGATGTTCCAGGCAAAAGCGGTTCCACATAGCATCAAGAAATAGCATGTTGTTGATTTGAAGTCTTCACAATCACCTAAAAAATCACTATCAACATAGCACTCAAGAGACGGGTTAGTAAACCATTTAAATAGTAGTCCAAAATTTAATGTGCTTATGATATATTTAAGGATTTTTATAGTATAATCAAAATGATTTTGACGAGGTTTGGTCATAAACTTGGTAAGTAGACCTACATCGAAGGGGATATCGGGTCTTGTTGTTGATAGGTACATAAGAGATCCAATTATACTTCTGTACGCATTTTCCTCTATAGTATTGTTAGAATCAACTATCTTTTGTTTGAAATCTCCATCAGGTAAAACTGGTTTTGCATCAGGAGATATGAGAATTGACGTATATTTTCCTATGGGGAGTTTGTATCTTCTAATGAGATCCTTTTAGTATTTTGTTTGCGCTAAAAAAGTGTAGCCCCTTTTTTGTATTATTTCCATGCCTAGAAAGTATCTCATTTCTCCAAAGTTCGACATTTAGAAGGATTTAATTAGACTGTCCTTGATTTACCTTATTAGATTCTCAGTACATCTAGTGATTAGAATATCATCAACATATAGCGATATGAAGACTTTTCCTTGCTGCTTTTTATCCGGAATGTACAGTTTCATGCCATTTTTGCTTCTTTTGAATCCTTGCTCTTGAAAGAATATATTTATCTTGGTGTACCACTCTCGAGGCACATGTTTTAGCCCATATAGTGCTATGTGTATAATTAGAACTTTGTTTTCTTCTCCATCATTGACAAAACCTGGAGGTTTCTTAATATAAATTTCTTCATATAAGTTTCTATTCAAAACACAGATTTCACATCGAAATGGAAGTCCTTCCAATTGTTGCAAGTTGATAATGCAAGGACCAACTTGATTGTGTCCAACCTTGCCACGAGTGCAAAGGTTTCTGTGAAATCAATTCATTCTCTTTGCGAATATCATTTTGCAACCAATCTTGCTTTCAGTTTTATTTATTGAACCATCAAGTTGAGCTTGGTCCGATACACCCATTTTACTCCAATTGACTTTTTTCCTTTTGGAAAATCAATGAGACTCCAAATTTGATTCTTTTCAATCATACTTAATTCTTCAGTCATTACTTGATACCATACATGATGTTGAAGTGCTTTATTGAGTGTGTCAGGTTCTCTTGTTATCAAGCATTTGTCATAAATCTCCCTTAGTGATTTATATTGTAGGTTTCGATTTTCTTCATCGCTAATGTGTTCATTTTGCATAATTTGCCGATTTTCAGAATCAACATTAACTCTTGAGTTGTATGCTTCGAAGTTTTCAACAGTTTCCTTTTCTAAGCGGTTAACATTTTGAGTTGTTTCATAGTTTTCCTCTTGAATTGAGACATCTCTTGATTTTATATGATCCAAATTTAACACTCAATTTTTCGAAGTGATATTTCATGTTGAATATTGTAATGGCACGTTCTCTTCCTGATTTTCTTTATGATCATTTTCTTCTACATGTTGCTCATTGAGTGATTGTAACTCATTGTGCTTTTGTTCATTCTGATTTTCCTCCACAGAGCTTCATGACTCTGAACTTTCAGCAAGTGAATTTTCCAAGTTTTCTAGATTTTTTGCATCCTCTGAGAGATCATCCGCGATATGAGGTATTTTATATGTCTCTCCATCTTATTGTTCAATGTGTTCTATAGTAGGAAATATTCTCAATAATTTTGAAAGATAATCATCCTTTATTGTAGCATCTCTATGTTCCTATTTCAGTTTTTCTCTTCATCAACGGCAGCATATATGCCAAATATTATTTTTTATGCTTCAATGTCTAGGATTCGGCAGCCTTTAGTTGTGTTAGTGTACCCCATGAATATTCCAATTTGACTTCTTTTGTCCAATTTTGTTCTTTTTCTCTTGCTATATATGAATGTAACAAAGGCTGCCAAATACTTGAGGTGCTCGATATTTGGAATTCTATCGTGTCATAATTCAAAAGGAGTTTTCATTTCCTTTATTCATTTTGTAGGGAGTCTATTGATTAAGTAAACTGCGGTATTAACGGCCTCTCCCCAAGACTTGATACGTATGTCCTTTTCGATNGTAAGGTATGGTAACCCCTCCAAAACCATGGTTTTAGCATCACCATAGTTTCAGAGACCGTAATCGTATCCTACCGCATCTTAGAGATGGACAAGAAGCACAACAAACTCATCAACACTTCAAAGATTTGGTCATATCATATAATATAAGAGCTCTTTTCCACTTTATGGGCCGTACCTCATATTTTCCTCAACAAGCTAGCCTGCTCTTTAGCCATAACCATGGTAAAACCATGTTTCTAGTGATGCGAGTCCACAAACACTCGAGTTTTCACATAAACATGTCACAATTTACAAAAACATCATATATTTAAGGAAGTGTAGTTTGATACCCTGTCACACCAGATCTATTTTGAGTCTCAAGATCACCTTCTAAAATCATTTCAAAATTCCAAGTATATGCCAACTCATATGGCTACCATATGAAAAAAGAATCACGTTAATCAGAGCTCTCAAGCGTTCCAGAAAAATCATTGAATCCACTACATGTGACACTGCCGCAGATTAAAAACAGTTTTGCGGCACTTTGGAAAACAAGGCATAAAATCGTTTTCTAAAATCTTTCATCCACCAAACATATTTTTACCAAAATACAGACTCAACAAGGAGTAAAAACATGTATGGATTTGCACAAAATACTATACCAAATGATAACAGAAAATTCACACATTTCACATAATCACATAGATGCTAAAAAAACAGTTTGTAACTTATCTCAAACTCAATCATGCCACTTACCTCTAACCTTCTTATGATTTCAAACTTTTAAGTATTATTTCACATCTTAGAAGTAATTTCCTGATGATAAACACAATACCCTTAACTTTATATAAAAGAATCCTAAAAATGAACACAATTTCAACCAAATCCAACCTTGGTTGTTCTTGGCTGTATTTTTCTCTTCTCTACCTTCTAGCTTTCGAAAGTTTCATGAAAAATTGTTTATTTGTCTCATAATATGTTCAATATTATCTACATCCAAGCCTTGCACATGTGGGTTGCATTAAGAAAGTCAAAATGTCATCCAATCATCATTTTGCACCTATATTTTCACTTAATTTGTCTATGTAGTAATGTTTTCATCAATAAAAGATAAGTGTTTCTATTTATCTCTAATAAACTAGATAAATGTCTAAGGATGTGTTACCTATAATTCAAGAAAACTAATAACTTCTATCAACATGTCATTGTAATCATAATTTAACCATACATATTTCTTAACACTTACTCTTGTTACTTTAATTGTTCTTGTCATAATATGTAGAATCTCACATTTCTCCCCTACTTTCAAAAGAGTTTTGTCCCAAATCTCGAAGACTCCAATCATTTACTAAGTTTGGATAATACTGAATGATATCCTTTTCTAATTCCCAAGTTGCTTCACCTTCATCATGGTTAGACAAAAGTACTTTTACCATTGGAATGCTCTTGTTCCTTAACCTCTTTTCTTGTTTGTCCAAAATCTTTATTGGTACTTCTTCATATGTCAATGCATCATCAATTTCTATTGTATCATCATCCAAACTTTGCTGAGGTATAGCTAAACATTTCCTGAGTTGAGAAGCATGAAACACATTGTGAATTTTCTTATATTTCTCTAGTAGTTGCAACTTATATGCTACTTCTCCTATCCTTTTCATAATCTGAATTGGTCCAACATACCGAGGTTTTAGTTTATTGGTCTTACTGAATCAGAAAACTCCTATCATAGGAGATACTCTTAGATAGACCCAATCATTAACCTCAAACTCAATAGGTCACCTTCTTTTATCAGCTCATGTTCTATTTCTATCTTGTGCTGTCTTCATGTTTCTCCTAACCGTTTGCATTTTTTCCTTTGTTATACTGATAAATTCATATCCTACAATATATTTTTCACCCACTTCATCCCAATACAACGGAGTTATGCATCTTTTACCATATAAAGCCTCATATTTAGCCATTTGAATACTTGATTGATAACTATTGTTATAAGCAAACTCCACCAATGTAAGATATTGTTCCCAACTGCCTTTAAACTCTAACACATAAGCTCTCAACATATCTTCAATAATATGAATAGTTCTTTCAGATTGTCCATCAGTTTGCGGATGATAGGATGTACTTAAATACAATTGAGTTTCCATTACATTTTGCAAACTTTTCCAAAATCTTGAAGTGAACCTTGTGTCTCTATCACTTACAATACTTAAAGACACTCCATGTAATTTGATTATGTTATCTAGATAGAGATTTGCTAATTTTTCTGTAGAATCAGTAGTCTTGATATCAATAAAATGTGCAACCATGGTTAGTCTGTCCACAATTACCCATATTGCATCATTTTTCCTTTGTGTCTTTGGTAAACAACTCACAAAATCCATTGTCACATGATCTCATTTCCATTCTGGAATTTGTAAGGGTTGTAAAAAACCTCCAGGCCTTTGATGTTCAGCCTTTACTCGCTGACAGATGTCACACTTTGAAATAAATTTAGCTATCTCATTTTTCATTCCTTGCCACCACCAATTACTCTTCATATCTTTGTACATCTTATTTCCTCCTGAATGATATGAGAAAGTCGAACTATGAGCCTCATGTAAGATTTTATTCCTCAAATCCTCATCCTCAGGTACAACCATTCTATTATGAAACATCAAACAATTATCATCTCTTGCAACAAAATTCTTATTCTTGCATTCCAAAAATTTCTTTTTCATATTTTGAATTGTAACATCCACATTTTGTTTTTGTTTTACCTCTTCAATGATCGAAGGTGTTGCTAGCACAGATGCTAAAATATTCCCATTTGCTCCAAGAATTACAAGATTCCAATTTTCCATTTCTTTTGCTAACATCGAATTTATTTGAATGTGATTCTTTCTACTCAACGCATCATCAGCCACATTTTTCTTTCCAGGACAATATTGTATTTCCAAATCATAGTCAGTTATCATTTCTAACCATCTCCTTTGTCTCATGTTCAAGTCTTTCTGAGTAAATAAATATTTTAAACTCTTATGATCACTAAACACTTTGCATTTCACTCCATAAAGATAGTGTCTCCATTGTTTTAGAGCAAAGATAACTGCTGCAAGTTCTAAATCATGTACTGTATAATATTCATCATGTAGTTTTAACTGTCTCGAAGCATAAACAATTACTCTATCATTTTGCATTAGCACAGCACCTAAACCTTTATCAGAAGCATCACTGAAAATTCCAAAATCTTTATCTTCTTCTGGCAAAACCAGCATAGGTGTTTAGTTAAACATTTTTTTAGTCGTTCAAAACTTTTCTCATAAATTTCAGTCCATTCTAACTTTATACCCTTCTTGGTCATATTAGTCAAAGGCTTGACTATTCGTGCGAAATCTTTTACAAACTTCTTGTAATAACCTGCTAAGCCAAGGAAACTTCGGATATTTTTGCATCTTTAGGTGTTGTCCATTCTATTAATGTTTGGATCTTTTCAGGATTAACTTCCACACCATTAGCAGAAACAATATGTCCAAGAAACCCAATGCTAGATTTTTAGAATTCACATTTGCTGAATTTAGCATAAAGTTTCTATTCTCTCCTTGTATCAAGTACCAACCTTAAATGTTGAGCATATTCTTCTTCATTCTTTGAGTAGACTAAGATATCATCAATGAATATCACCACAAACTTATCCAAAAATGGATGAAAACTTCTATGCATTAAATCTTGGAATACAACTGTTGCATTCATTAATCCGAATGGAACCACCAAACACTCAAAATAACCATACCTTGTAGAAAATGCAGTTATAGGAACATCTTCTTCCTTAATTCTCAACTGATGATAACCTGATTTTAGGTCCAGTTTAGAGAATATTATAGCTCCCTGTAACTGATCAAATAGATCATCTATCCTTGGCAGAGGGTATTTATTTTCCTTTATCAACTTGTTTAATTCTCGATAATCACAATCTCATTCCTCCATCTTTCTTAGATATAAAGAGTACAAGTGCCCTCCATGGAGAAATGCTGGGTCTGATATAACCTTTATCTAACAAGTCCTCCAACTTAATTTTTAACTCTTTGAGTTCTTTTGGAGCCATTTTATAGGGACGTTTCGACACTGGTTCAGCCCCGAGTATAAGCTCAATTTCAAGCTCAACGTCTCTTATTGGTAGGTGCCCTGGTAAATCATCTGGAAACAAATCTGAAAATTCACTCACAACAGGTATATTCTCGATATTATTTTGCTGACTTTCATATTCTAGCATAACCAAGAATCCTTTACTCCTCATTTCCGATTCTTTGGTTACAATTCCAATTTCCCCATCTTCACATTTCGGTAATGAAATTACTTCTCCATCAGACGTTCTAATATTTATCTCTTTACAATCAATTTGAATACTATACTTGTGTAGCCAATGCATTCCCAAAATCACATCAAATTCAACCATATCCAACTCCATTAAATCTGCCACAAATACATGTTTCTCACAAGTAATAGTACAACTATTATAAATTTTCCTAGACATCAGTTTCCTACCTCCTGGTGTATCTATTCTCCACTTTATATCATCACACTTTCTAGCCAAAAGATGTGTAATATGCTTGGAAATTAAACAATTAGAAGCACCACAATCAATCAAAGCAAAAACAGGGATATCATCCACAAGAAGCATACCTACTGTCATGTCTTCAGTTGTGGACGCTTGCTTTTTATTGATAGCGAAAACTCGAGCCCTTCCCTGTTGCTTACCCTTATCTTCCTGTTTTGGAGGTATTATTTTCTTTTCCCTTTCCTGACATTCCTTCGCAAAATGTCCAACTTTTCCACAATAAAAATATGTGATTGATTTGAGTCTACATTATCCAAAATGTTTCTTTTGACATATACCACATCTGGGAATATCGAAATTGAAAAAACTAAAGAAGACATTGCATAATCATGACAAACATTTTTAACAATCTTATTTATTGATGAACCCGAATGAGGATTCTCCCAATGTTAAGCTAAAACTCTTTTTTCAATTGTCCATTTATAATCTATCCAAGAACATGTTACAACCAAATAACTCTCATTATTAATACATTTCTAACCATCACATTAAAAACCAAACTTACAAGTGGAAGATTCAAATTTGGAAATAAATGTTTTGTCATTGTCTCAAATTCACTTATAGCAATTCTACGTGATTTCTACATTGAAAAACCTTTATATAATGGTTGAGCTTATTTAAGTAATTTAGTTTAGCATCATCCTCCACCGTAGAAAGAGAGAATTCATTTGAATTTAACCAAAGAACCACGCCAGTTTCAAATTTATCTAAATCAAACACAAAATTTGAGTGATCCATCATGTATATAAAGTTGTGTTTATTTATTTAGTTATAAATATCTCATCCTTATGTTTTTTATCCATATGCCTCTTCATATTTCCAGTACCCCAAGTTTTCCCAATTTCTTTATAAAACTTGTAAGTTGGGGCTATTTAATTCAAAATGATTCCACCACTTAGAACATTTCCTAAAAGTAATAGATGAATTTGATCCTAAATTTTTCGCATTCTCTAAATCAATATGAAATTCATCTAAGTTGTTTACATTAATTTCTACATCCATAGTTTCTAAATTAGTGCGAATAACATTCATATTTTCATCAATTTTATTCTTCCTATATTGAACTAATTAAAAAAATAAATATGAAATAAAGCATTTGACAATGCATACCAAATTACCCACTCAACAAGACAACATTTATAATGATATCCACGCACAATGAGACAACATAAAAATACTTACTAAGTTCTTACTCTGAAAAAGACATGGTAGGACAATGGATTACGAATTTACGAATGTGAGAAATCGAGGGTATTCGAAGGATTTGGTGTTGCTGCATCAATCTAATATTTTTCCCAAAATCAAACACAATTTCTTTGCAGCTTGGGTGCAAAGAAACGAAACTGAAAATGGGCAAATGAGTGGGTGAGGAGCACACCCTAGACTGTGTAGTTATTTATTCCATGGGTCGAAGGCCTACCCGTGGGCCAATCCAATTGGTTAACGTATAGTCGGCTTATTCCAACCCGTGGCCCACACCGGTTTGTGTAAACCTCAAAAGGAGTTGATGTCAAAGGATGGGCGAAGGGGACATGTTATGGGCATAGGAAGAGTAATACGAAGAGGTTCGGTAGGAAGAGGCATTGATCAGTTCAAACAACCAAAGAAGGGGGGTCGGATCATATGGTGGGGCCATGGCAGAGGCATCATGCCACTAACAGTGGCAACACAGAAGCAGGGCAAACCATTAATACGACCGACAATTGGCAGAGGCATCACCAACGGTGGTAGAGGAATCATTGTCAAGTACGGAGGCCTCATTGTATCGAGCAGAACGACTGGAATGAGCGGGACATATGTCGACCTACCTAGAAAACCTAGCCGAACGAACGAATGATGGTACCCAGGCGACAGGATAACAGACTGCAGCGTAGAGACACTGCCAGTCTCGGAAAATATGGTGACTTCAACACGTGGTCGACCAGGGCGACTACCATCATGGAAGTAGCCTAACGAGAAAACGTTGCCCACTCTAACACACGATTAAATAAGACCCTTCAGCTAACTTAAAACATAAATAACGAACACTGCACTAACATTAAGGGGGGAGGGATAATGGATTCGAAGCCAATGAAAGAAAAAGGTAAGATAGCTTATAACACTCCCGGCATAGTGGTGAGTCATGACGTGCTGCATCAACCTCGCCAATCACTCGATAGTTTTCTAAGACATGCATGATTTGAGCCTTTGGGGTCACATTTTCACCAAGTTCGCGAATGATCCGTTATGAGGCAAGGAGGTCAGTTTTATAAGAAAATCATGGTTTTTACTTAAGCACATATTTATGGATTAGAGCATGCATAGCATATGCATACGAGCCCCGATCTAGGGTCATTGTGCTCCTACGACGGAAGATCTATTCTCAATGGCAATGTGACCGAGTCACGGAAGTAAGAACCCATATCCTTTGTTTGAAAGTCATTTACCTTTGTACACTTCGTCGTCTGCCTCCGTTAGCGCTATGGGAATCAGTGTGGTGTCAAGTACCTTCCTTCTTGTAGTGTTGTAAGCTTGTGATATAGAAGTTGTGTTGGGCATACAAATTTGATTTTGGTAAATGTTGGTTGACGTTGTTTATTTTTTGTGGCATTTGTAAAGAAAAGATATGTAGCCAACAATTTAGTACTTGATTTGAACTTGATTAGCTTCTGAACATGAAGCTAGATATATGGCTTGAGCTTGGTATATGTAAAGAGAATAAGGTAACCTAAATCTTGTTTATTAAATATAAAAGAGCATAAATTTGTATAAGGAGTTTGGATTTTATAGGCTTTGATATTCTAGCCATTACAAAATGAGCCGTTGCATTGTATTGGAACTTGTGTTATGTTGTTGGGCTTAACCTGTATTGAACTTTGTTTATTGGGTTGTAGTTGTATCATAATTAGCCCATCTCCCCTTGGCCTGCATTTTCCTTTTTCTTCTTCCAATGTTCTTCACGGTCATCTTCCAGAAGAGTTTCTTCATATTCTGTTGGTTTGATGTGAAGCAAAATAAGTTCATTAGTTGTATCTAACACTCCTCCTTGACGGATTAATTTTGCGTTCCTTTCAAATTGCGGTTTGTTTGGCCTTTCTAGTAGTCCGATAGTCCTCCGAAGGTGGCTGAAGGGTCTTGGGTCCAGTAACTTGGTGAGTATATCTGCTGCTTGATCTTAAGAAAGTATATATTCCTTTTAAATTATTCTTTCTTGCACATAGTCCCTTAAAACATGATATTTGATGTTTATGTGTTACACCTTCCGAACATAGTTGGGTTTTTGGCCATGCAAATGGCAGTTATGTTGTCGATCTTCAACTTTATTAGTGTTGAGATTGGAATATTAAGGTCAATGAGTATTTTTCTTAACCAAACTGCATGATTTGAAGTGGCTGCGGCTGCCATGTACTCTGCTTTGGCTAAGGACTGGGCTATTACTTCTTGTTTCTTGATGTTCCAGGCAAAAGCGGTTCCACATAGCATCAAGAAATAGCATGTTGTTGATTTGAAGTCTTCACAATCACCTAAAAAATCACTATCAACATAGCACTCAAGAGACGGGTTAGTAAACCATTTAAATAGTAGTCCAAAATTTAATGTGCTTATGATATATTTAAGGATTTTTATAGTATAATCAAAATGATTTTGACGAGGTTTGGTCATAAACTTGGTAAGTAGACCTACATCGAAGGGGATATCGGGTCTTGTTGTTGATAGGTACATAAGAGATCCAATTATACTTCTGTACGCATTTTCCTCTATAGTATTGTTAGAATCAACTATCTTTTGTTTGAAATCTCCATCAGGTAAAACTGGTTTGCATCAGGAGATATGGGAATTGACGTATATTTTCCTATGGGGAGTTTGTATCTTCTAATGAGATCCTTTTAGTATTTTGTTTGCGCTAAAAAAGTGTAGCCCTTTTTTTGTATTATTTCCATGCCTAGAAAGTATCTCATTTCTCCAAAGTTCGACATTTAGAAGGATTTAATTAGACTGTCCTTGATTTACCTTATTAGATTCTCAGTACATCTAGTGATTAGAATATCATCAACATATAGCGATATGAAGACTTTTCCTTGCTGCTTTTTATCCGGAATGTACAGTTTCATGCCATTTTTGCTTCTTTTGAATCCTTGCTCTTGAAAGAATATATTTATCTTGGTGTACCACTCTCGAGGCACATGTTTTAGCCCATATAGTGCTATGTGTATAATTAGAACTTTGTTTTCTTCTCCATCATTGACAAAACCTGGAGGTTTCTTAATATAAATTTCTTCATATAAGTTTCTATTCAAAACACAGATTTCACATCGAAATGGAAGTCCTTCCAATTGTTGCAAGTTGATAATGCAAGGACCAACTTGATTGTGTCCAACCTTGCCACGAGTGCAAAGGTTTCTGTGAAATCAATTCATTCTCTTTGCGAATATCATTTTGCAACCAATCTTGCTTTCAGTTTTATTTATTGAACCATCAAGTTGAGCTTGGTCCGATACACCCATTTTACTCCAATTGACTTTTTTCCTTTTGGAAAATCAATGAGACTCCAAATTTGATTCTTTTCAATCATACTTAATTCTTCAGTCATTACTTGATACCATACATGATGTTGAAGTGCTTTATTGAGTGTGTCAGGTTCTCTTGTTATCAAGCATTTGTCATAAATCTCCCTTAGTGATTTATATTGTAGGTTTCGATTTTCTTCATCGCTAATGTGTTCATTTTGCATAATTTGCCGATTTTCAGAATCAACATTAACTCTTGAGTTGTATGCTTCGAAGTTTTCAACAGTTTCCTTTTCTAAGCGGTTAACATTTTGAGTTGTTTCATAGTTTTCCTCTTGAATTGAGACATCTCTTGATTTTATATGATCCAAATTTAACACTCAATTTTTCGAAGTGATATTTCATGTTGAATATTGTAATGGCACGTTCTCTTCCTGATTTTCTTTATGATCATTTTCTTCTACATGTTGCTCATTGAGTGATTGTAACTCATTGTGCTTTTGTTCATTCTGATTTTCCTCCACAGAGCTTCATGACTCTGAACTTTCAGCAAGTGAATTTTCCAAGTTTTCTAGATTTTTTGCATCCTCTGAGAGATCATCCGCGATATGAGGTATTTTATATGTCTCTCCATCTTATTGTTCAATGTGTTCTATAGTAGGAAATATTCTCAATAATTTTGAAAGATAATCATCCTTTATTGTAGCATCTCTATGTTCCTATTTCAGTTTTTCTCTTCATCAACGGCAGCATATATGCCAAATATTATTTTTTATGCTTCAATGTCTAGGATTCGGCAGCCTTTAGTTGTGTTAGTGTACCCCATGAATATTCCAATTTGACTTCTTTTGTCCAATTTTGTTCTTTTTTCTCTTGCTATATATGAATGTAACAAAGGCTGCCAAATACTTGAGGTGCTCGATATTTGGAATTCTATCGTGTCATAATTCAAAAGGAGTTTTCATTTCCTTTATTCATTTTGTAGGGAGTCTATTGATTAAGTAAACTGCGGTATTAACGGCCTCTCCCCAAGACTTGATACGTATGTCCTTTTCGATCATTAAACATCGAGACATATTCATAATAATCATGTTTATTCTTTCACTTTCACGGTTTTGCTGAGGGTGTATAGGGTGTTGTAAACTGATGTTCAATTCCGTCTAGGTTACAAAAATCAGCAAGCTCTGATGATGTATACTCTCCCCCATTGCCACTTCTTATTGTTAATGGTAAAAATAATACTCCTTATTATTGCTATGAATTATGTGTGAGAACTTCTGGCATCCGGTTGTCGTAATTAAAAACACGAAGAATTTCACGTGGGAAACCCGAGAACCGTGAAGAAACCCACGGGACACTAAACCCAGGAGGATATCACTAAAAATGATTGATGATATAGAGTACAGAGATAACTCTCTATTTGTATTATTTCTACTACTACTACAAAACTTGTCTTCTCCATTTCTTCTGTCCCATTATATAGAGGTTTAGAGATGATTATTTAATCATCAAATATTCTCCTTCCCTCGAGTTGAATAATATGACATTTAATGCCAAAAATTTGTGCTGCGCTGTCTGAGATTGGTGGCGCATCCATTGTTGATATTTATGCATTCCTACCGACCGTGTCGATCGCCAAAAGCAGCATCCATTGCCGATAGCGTGTTGATGATGTCGATCGGGTACTGACGAATGTCGATCAAGTTTACTCACTGGCGTACCGATCAGCTTCTACACAACGGATGTCGATCTCCTATTCAAGAAAACATGCAGATCGATATCTGGATGCCATTTTGAACACCCGACCCGTCCGGTTTGATCCGTCATTATTAATCCATGAGTTAACATTAGCCCATCAACTTCACGCGATCGTTGTCGTTGAACGTCGAGAGAAGTTGACTTCGTCATGATTTATGCGTGTACAAATATCTATCGACACGCGCCTTTTGATATTCTTCATGCGATCGGCACGTGCCGCTTCAAATTCCTTGACTTTTGTATAATTGTCCAACACTTAATAGATTGTGGGAGGCTTCAGGAACATAGTATACATTGGCTATATTGAGCAGTTTTGCCTTGGTATCAAGCTATATAGTTCCAATCCCTTGCACTTTTGTATAATTGCCATCTTCTATCTCAATTTTCTTTCCAAAAATTGGTTTGTATGATTGAAATATAGAGAAATTATTTGCTAAGTGGCTGTTGCATGCATTATCTATTAACTAGATTCCCTTGTTCTTTAGATCTGTTGTTGAGGCTAATATGGTGTCGAAACACAATGAGTAAATGTAAATCTCTACATTTTCATTAAATTCAAAACATAGAATACTCAGCTTTTCCAGAATTTCCAAAATAACTAAGATATCCTTCATTTGCCTCTTTTTCTCTTTTCTTTGTGCATACTCTTTCAATATGACCTTTCTCTTTGCAGTAAGAGCAAAGCTTTTGAGGGTGGCAAAAAAAATTTGCAGCTACATGATTTTTCTATTTGCAATGAGAACACGGAGGATAACAGCCAGGTTTGTCTACTTTTCATGAGGAGTTTCTATCGCTGAAATTTGATTTAAATGTTGTCTCACTTCTTTCCTTACTAGCACGTGCTTTGTCTCTAAGTTCGAAGTTGTAAAGTGCATCAAGAATCTGGTCGGGTATGTATCTTTTCATAAATGTAGTGGTTTCCAATGAAGTAATTGTTGGATCAAAGGAGGCAGGTAGGGCATATAGAATCTTTTCTTTAATTCTTCTGTCATTCACTGCTTCCCCTAATTTTTTAATTGTTTTAGAATGTGTGAAGACTGTCTGATAGAGTGGTGATTGATTATCCATATTTTAGTTCCACATTATCATGAAGTCTCCATTGGTGATTAATTTCTTGTTCGAGTTTATAGCCTGTAATAGTGTATCCTTTAGACAGAATCTCCCATGCTTCCATTGGTGTTTTGCAGTCGATTATCAAATCTCCCATGCTCTTGTGTTTGTCACTACATCTCCTGTTTTTTCATTTTCGCTAATATCTTTTTCAGTTTCTGATTGATGGACATCCCATAAATCATGATTTTTGAGATAGATTTGTATTTTGCTTGCCCAAACTCTGTATTATTTGCCATCAAATGTAGGAGGAGGCAGTGAAGTAGAAGCCATGTTTTCTGCACAGATAAAACACATGTGATGAAAAATTGGTATTTTGCTTACAGTGGTGTTTTTGTGTTCTAGCTCGTTTTCTTTTTTGATCCCACAGCTATCACCATCTAAAGAAAAGACATGTAGCCAACACTTTACTGGCCTAATTTAAACTTGATCAGCTTCCGAACTTGAAGCGGGGCTTGAGCTTAGTATATGTAAAGAGAGTAAGGTAACATAAATCTTGTATATTGAATACTAAAGAGCATAATATGTGTACATGGAGTTTGGATTTTATAGGCTTTGATATTCTAGCCGTTACAAAACGAGTCGTTGCATTGTATTGGAACTTGTGCTATATTGTTGGGCTGAACCTGGATTGGACTGTGTTAATTTTGTTTATTGGGTTGTAGTTGTATCATAATTAGCCCATCTCCCCTTGGCTTGCATTTCCCTTTTTCTTCTTCCAATGTTCTTCAGTGTAGTAATCTTCCGAAGGGTTTCTTCTTATTCTACTGGTTTGATCAGGTGAAGCAAAATAAGATCATCAGTTGTATCTAACTGCATTGTTACACTTAAGTAATGTTGCAGTATTCGTTGGGATTGGATTTTGACTTTTTGTGTAACTCCTTTGTAGTCTATTTTTTGTTTCTGGTAAATGAGTTGATTATTTGTGTTATGGGTTGTTTTGTGCAACGACACAGGAATCGGACTCCGAGGAAGGTACCAAGATATAGGGTGAACGATCACTTACATGATTTATAAAAATGGTGACTCAAAAAGAGGTGGGGTGGAAAAGTAATGAGGAATGGGAAGGAGGGACTAAAATACAATTAGAGTAAGTTTAAAAGTCTATAAATAGGTGTTGGAACTGGTTAGAGGAGGGTAATTCATGAAATTTTTCAAAAATACACTTTTTTTGAAATCCTCCTTTCAAAACTATACACATTTTAAAACTCCTTTCGAAACTACATTTTTTATTTTTTAAATTATAACAAATACATATTTATAATAAATCAAAGTTATGTGTCTCTTTTTAATTAACACAAATTCACATTAGACTTTGCCAACGTGTTTTTTTTAACTCTCAACGGAAGTTTAGCAACACCTTGTCCATGATAACCACGCCCACAAACATGTTTTCGTGCAGAAATGTACGATAAAAACCTGAAGGCACTAGTTTTTTTACCTATACCGAAAAGTACTTGATACCCAAAAATCCGGTACCGGGTGGTACATGTCAACATACCGGTGAAACTCGCTTTTTATCGTACAAGCCTGCACGAAAACATGGCTGTGAACGCGGTGATCATGGACAAAGCTTCGTTAAACTTCCGTCGAGAGTTGAAAAAAACACGTTGGAAAATTCTAATGTGAATTTGTGTTAATTAAAAAGAGACCCATAACTTTGATTTATTATAAATATGTATTTGTTATAATTTAAAAAATAAAAAAATTTAGTTTTGAAATGAGTTTTAAAATGTGTGTAGTTTTGAAAAGAGGATTTAAAAAAAGTGTATTTTTGAAAAATCCCCGGGTAATTGGCAAACTAACTCGGAAGGACACGAAAATCAGATCTAGAATCATTTCCGCGGTAAATTTTTAAGTGCTAACAAATTTTCCATGGAATTCGTAACGAAGAAATTCACCGCGGTTTCTCGGAGTGTCGATTCACCGCGGAAACTCGGCTAGAAGAATTCACCGCGGATTTACCAAGACACGTAATTCACCGAGGAAAATCAGATTCTTGACGATTCACCACAGATTCCTTAGAAGCATCATTTTACCGTGGAAATCTAGCTGGAAGAATTCACCGCGGAAAGCTTAACTCGCACAATTCATTGCGGATTTTGCGGAATTGTGTAATTCGTCACGGAGATTGGTAAATTCCCCGCGAATTTACTCTTGTGTATAAATTGCCGCAAAAACGTGCATTTTTACAGCCGATTTGTTGAACAGTAGGATAACCGGGGAAATCACGGAGCAAGGTGTGAGTCGTAGTTGTTTCGTAACGGGACGTGAAGCCGGGAAGACTAGCAAGGGACTACCTTAACTTGAAACCGAATAAATAAACGCAACATCAGTGTAATTTCCTATAACATAGTAATAGTGAGTGTCTTTAATGCTGGAGAGCTACTAGGAAAGCAAGACCGGAGGTAAGCGGGATGAGTGGTAAAATAACTTAAAATTCAATTTCACAAATGAGAGTTTGAAACGAGAGGTGAGATACGTTTTCCCGGCGGGTGGCAGTCTCGTGAGGTAATTAAGAAGAACAAGTTAAGACTCGGGGATGATGAACATCGACCCGACACCGTGCTAGTTCACGTGAGCCACAAGGCAAGGTATGCCCCAAGTTAAGGAATCGTTACACGAGGCTGAACCAACCGAGGTCGGGGAAGCAAAGAGGGCTCGTCAAGATCTGACCCTCGAAAGAGAGGTCGGATCGAGCGAGACATGTTATCGGGCATTTAAAAACCCGACAAGATGAAATAAGAAGAGGAGTCAGAAAAAGATTTTAAGAGGGTTTTACAAGAAAAGAATTTAAAGTTTCATTTTCAGTTAATTTTTATGTTCGAAGTTTTTGTTATTAGACTATGACTGCTCTACAGACTTTGTAGGTGAGGAGGAACCTTGAGCTAGGAAGGGAAGGTTGGGTCGTCGGCTGATTCTGAAGGTTTAGGGGTCATCGAGTCTTTTGCGATGATGTAGCGTTTGTTTTCAGAACTATGTGTTGGAGTCCTACCCCAGTACGTTGTTGTTTTGTGGCTTATGACCGTTCGCTACATTTTTTACACTCATAACTTTTTTTATTTATGTTTACACATTTAATTGCATCGCACCACGACATGAGGTGGCACTGTCGAAATCCCGTATCGGCTAGTCCCGGGTTCAGGGCGTGACATTTTGTATTGCCAAGATTACTTAAACGAAATGCTACTCTACCATATACATGTTATTTTGATTGCTAAACTGTTGATGTAACGTGAGATTCTTATGTTTTATAAGTACTAAGATAGCACACTCGAATGTTATACACCTAAAGACTTCTGAATCTAGGGGATTTGCAGCAACACAACATATGTATAGGCCAGGGGAGCATTTGAACTTCCAAAAATTAGATTTAATGTCCTAGAGCTTCTAATAAAAAAGTAAGTAATTGATAACAAATAGTAGTAATTCCATTGTAAACACTTTTAGAACTTGTTAAAATGGTGGCTCTGAGTTCACGTCTATAATATATTTAAACTTTATTAATTATAGCACTTTCATCCTAACGTAAGAACATTGTTTGGGCAGCTTCTGTGAATGGTTGTAATTTTTCTTTTTCCTTCGCATTCGACCATCGTGTCTCAAAATACTTTGTGCAACGTAGGAATGTTGCCTTCGCAATAGCTGTAATGGGAAGACGGCGAATATCCTTAAGTACTCCATTAAAACCGTCAACTTGCTTGGTTGTTAATGTTCCATACCTGCAAATATGAAACTTTGGTTACAAGCTTAAATTTAAACATTACAAAATTTACTTAACGAGTTACCTTACAGCACCAACATGCGATAATGCACATTTCGTCTTTTCAATTTTCATGAGCCCTAGGTATACTTTAGGATCAATTTGCTTAATGTTTCCATGATGTTTTCAAACTTTTTAACATCAGTAGCTTTACAAGAAGTCCTAACAAGCAATTCAAATGAGAATTCTTAAAACGATAAGAGAAATTTACAGCCAAGTGTCTAACACAAAAACGATGGTATCCATAAGAAGCATTGAATGCTGGAATATGCTCTACCGTTGATAATAACCCCACGTCTCTATTAGAAATGACACATGTAAATCGTTCTCCACTTACAATATAAGTAGCAATATTCTCAAAAACAATCGCCAAGATTCAAAGCTTTCCTCATCTATAAGTGCAAATGCAAGTGGGACTACCTTATTTCCTGGGTCTACTGTTACAATGATAAGCAACTTATGCTGATACTTAGTGTACAAATGAGTCGCTTCAACACTAATTACCGACCAACAATGCTTGTATTTCTCAATACACGGTTTGAATGCCCAAAATACAAACTTTAATATTTTTGTTCTAGAACTATCATCTATATGTCGCTACTCAACAATAGATCCTGGATTAGACTGCTTAAGATCACATAAAAGATAAGACAATTGCTTCACAAAATCCTCCCATTTGCCGTAACTCTTATGAATTGCATATTACCAACCATTATAAGAAACCTTGTAACTGATATCAAATCCATATTTTTTCTTTATTAAACCTTGAAAAAGTTTTGGCTTGATGACATGATCTTCTATGATAAAACTTAATATCCATTCGCTACAACTTCACAACCATGATTTATATGAGAAGTGGATGTATTGCTATTGATGAAACAAGAATGGTGAGAATTAATTTTGTAATAACTCATGCTTTTCTTATACGCATAAACACACATATGAGCCTCGATCTACATGGAGGATCCTCGGTAGCTTGAGCACAAGTCACCCCACCCATATTGATTTTGTATTACGACATACAATAAATTCTCTCTTAGTAACACTAACTGCATATTTCTTCACGGTAGAAATTACATGCTCCTTATCTTGAAAAACCATATTAATTGTTAATTTAGTGATTCTATCATCATAGCACAAAGCTGAAGAAGGGATCTATAGAGTCACATCATATTGAAGATATCTTGAAGTATAGAAAGGTGGAACTATTTTTGATTGATGATGAACATCAATCCCATTGAAATTAGTATCATCCAAGCTATTAGACATTCAAATCGCACTCTACAAAATCATCTCATCAACGCTATGTGATTCTTCCAAGTAATCAATAGTAAAATTAACATCTACTTGTACAAAATGTTGAAATAACTCCGGACCATAAACACATATCACAAATTGGGCCAAGTAATAATATTAATTAAGATGACCCAAATAAAGAGCAAACCCAAATTGCATCTCAAGCAGTTACAGAAACAGATTAGATGAAGTGGTTACAAAACGCAGATGGAAGTTATGCAGAATATGTACTGAATTGCACTCTAATTTTGGAATGGCTTATACGAAGTAATCAGGTTTAGATCAAGCAATTCAAGTGTGGTAAAGAAAAAGAAGAAAATGAGGATTCATCACCTTGTGAAGGATGAAACAGCCGAGACTGTGATAACCAAGCCAGATTGCCCTTTCATTCTTGTTACACCCTTTTGTACTCTGATATATGTAATCTGTCGTAATGAATTGGACCTAGATCTTGGTCCCGTGGTTTTCTCCGGGGATTTCCGGTTTCCACGTAAAGATAGGTGTCATCAACTACAAACGTGAACACTGCAAAAACAAAGAATAATATTCAAGAAAGCAGCCCACATAAAGGAAACGAATCTGTAAAATTACGAAGGATTTCCCAACACAAAACTATTAATTGCAGGATCTGAAAAATCTATAAAAACATATAAGATTAAACACATCCATTTACAGTATCTCCTAATAATTAGATACTTTCAATTCTATTAAAACAATACCTAAATAAAAATAAAGATGATGCTTCTTTAGAAGTTGATCTTCCTCACTAAAACCATTTTTTCCATCTTATTCAATCATAAATTTATTGGGTTAAATAGAATAAAACCTAATCCTCAAAACAATAATTAGTCTATTGAACACAAATCAAGTTAAATTCATAATATCATTATATTTGCTATTTAAATAAATAACAAAAAATATAAAGCAAATATAAATTAAAAAAATTTCTCAAACCTGAGATGAACCAATGAAGGTTGACTTTTGTACTGTACAACCTCCAAGTTGTGTTGGTTTTATAAAGGTAGATACCTTTATTTTGATGTTAATTTGAGCTCCAATCAAACTCTTAAAAATTTTTGCAAGTTATTTTTACTATTCTAACAGTGAAACTTCATGAAAATCACAATGTTCATTAATCATGCAGCCATTCAAAGAAGTTACAGCTATAGCTAAAGCTGTACTGCGTGAAGCATCTCCAGATCTGAAAATATAAAGTCCAGAGCCAATCTGAACCCAACTGCAACCAGTTACCTTCTTTCCATCCATTCCTCTCATCACTTTCATCACTCTCCCCATCTCCTTCCATTTCCCTCCCGCTGCATAAACACCCGCTAACTGAAAATACCGACCCCCATCCTCTCCCACAACTCTAAGTAGCTTTTTCTCAGCAAGTTTTGCGAGTTCCGGATTTCTGTTTGCTCTACAACCATTCAAAAATGCACTGAAAATGATCGAGTTTGGCTCAAACGGCATCGCCTTCATGAAGCTAATTGCCTCTTCTAATTTATTACATCTTCCATACATATCAACCATGCATGCATAGTGATCAGTTTCGGGATGAATTTTGTACACTTTTGTCATTGATATGAAGTATGCTTCACCGGCTTCGATGAGTCCTTTGTGACGGCAAGCTGATAGAAGGGCAATGAAGGTGACACAATCTGGCACAATCTCTTGCTTCGACATCTCTTCAAAAAGGTTAATCGCTTGATCTTCATATCCATGATGAGCATACGCAGAGATCATTACATTGTAGATCACAGTATCCTTTCTTGTAGAATGTTCGAAGATTTTACGTGCATACGAGAGGATTCCACACTTTGAATACATATCAATGAGAGCACTCACTGTTTTCTCATTTGTTTCAATTCCTTTTCTCATTATGAAACTATGAATCTGTTTTCCAGGAAACACATTGGCCTGTATAGAAGATGCACTAAGAAGACTGACTAAAATCACATGATCCGGAGCTCCAGTATCGCCAGCTGTGTATTCCCGGAAAAGAACGAAAGCTTCCTCACATTGTAACGAGTTCACATAACCGGAGATGATCGCGGTCCAAACAACAAAGTTCTTCTCAGATAAAGAATCGAAAAGCCATCTTGCTTTACACATTTCCCCTTTTGTTGAGTATCCCACTATCATTGATGTCATTGCAAAGATATTGAACCTTCCATTTGTACTGTAAACACACTCTGCATACTTCATGTTACCACCTCTCGAATAAATGTCGACGATACCACTATTTATGAATGGATTCGTACAAGTTCCATCTTTCAACACACGAGCATGAACTTCTTTTCCTATTTTCATATTCTTTAAAGCAGAACAGGCAATCAACAGTGCACCAAACGAATGTTCATTCCAACAAAAACCATATTCACGCATTCGCCTGAAAAATTCGATTGCCTCGTTCTCAAATCCGTTTTGTGCATACCCTGAAATCATAGTGTTCCAAGAAACGTCATCTTTTAGCTCTGGATTAGTGAAAAATGCCACCCTAGCTATCCCCATTTCACCTTCTCTACAGCAAGCTGCAATCAATGAATTTTTTACAACTAAATCTAACAAGTCTTGAAAATCAATAACCTTGCAAGCATCCCCAAAACTCCTACTTTTTGAGTACATGTGTATCAGTGAACTGAAAGCAAATGGACTCAGATCATTCCCACTTTTAACCATGAAAGAATGTACCTGCTTTCCATAATTCAAAGCCCTCAACTTGGCCAACAAATTAAGCAACGTAGTGAGTGTGAACTCGTCGATTTCAGTAGATTTCGCGTTACTCCGCATTTCAACAAACAATGCGATAGCCTCAGCCTCATAGCCATCAGTACGTGCATATCCCGATAACAATGAATTGTAAGAAACTGAATCTTTACAAGGACAAGAGTCGAAAATGGTCTTCGCTTTACTTAAATTAAGAGACTTGATACCTGCGTTTATAATAGTGTTCCACGAGTACACATTTGTCTCAGGCATTTCGTCGAACAGTTTCTGGGCTTCATCCGTAAAGCCATTTTTTGAGTATAGATCAATAAGCTGATTAGCCGTCACGATTTGCAGAGGGAAACCAAATTTTATGGCGTGGGCTTGAAGCTTCAACCCCTTCTTAATCATCTCATGTGCAAAACATCATGGGAGAGTCGTGAAAGAAATAAAATTATCTATGACAATTCACACAAGTAATCAATCTTAAATTTTCGGTATACGAGAAATATCGGGCGTACCAGTTTCGACATGTATTTTGGCAAAATATCGGTCAATATGAGTTTTTTCCAGGTCGGATCGGGTTTTTTGCAGGTCGGGCAGAGTTTGTTTTAAAAAAAAATATGAATATTGTTATGGTCTCTTTTCAGGGGTACCCATAGTCGTGTGGTTCGTTAAAAAACGAACTCGGTTTTAATTTGTTTGTGGTGATGAAACGATTAAATAAGGCAAATGAAGAAACATGCAAGGCAATTTAGAGTGAAAACCCCGGGAAATGGGGAAAAAAACACTTGATTAAGAGCAGGAAAAACTCTTAGTCGATTCACCAATCGAACAGTTCATTACAAAATACAACAGAGGTTTATGAAGATGACGAGGTATGAGAAAGCGATAAGAATTCTGGCAGAATAACAGTCTGTTCTTACATGTCCAAAAGATCCTGCTAATTCCATCGTCAATCTCCGCATTTATAGAGCTGAAGGCGTGTGTAATCCACGCCCTGTAACTGCATCTGACAAGTTTGTTGAAGGTTGTTGTCGCACGATGTAAAACGTGGCCGGGACCGAAGCGTGGTCTGCGTGATTTAGCCCGAAGCATGGTAAAAGTGTGGAAGCCCGAAGCGTAGGACGCGTGGGCTGTAACCGTTTGGACCGAACCATATGGCCATTTGTCAAACGTCCTTCTATTTGGCTAAGTTCATCTTCAGTCTCAGTGCGGAACATCGGGCCAATTTATCTCAAATATGCTAAGTTGGGGATTCTAGGCCGCGTGAGTTCGCTTTTTATTACTTGGGTCGGCCCAATCCTTATTGGACCTTACCCATTGCAGGGTACCTGGTCCTAGGATTCACATCACTAGTCCTTCGAGCTTGGTTGCCATCGTAGAGGTGATGCAATGCCGACCATGCAATGTTATATACGTTCGGGAGAATATAGGATCGAGCCTGCTCGCAATGAGCGTCCAAGAGACCGATCCTTCACTTAGTCAATTTGAGATATGGATTTGAATTCAAAATACCATAACGGTCATTTTTGTGTCACTTTAATTTAAATATTAACGTCCAGACCTGCGTCTTTCCGTATTCTATTACCCAATAGGCGTGATGAGTTCGTATAGACTGCAACAACACTATGATAATCCTATGTGGCAACTTACAATTGGTCGCAAAATTACTATTTAAATCGGGGTGTCGGGTACTGTTCATTCTCATTGTCATTTCGCGAAGGAAAAATCACACAAATCAAGCTTTCTACGTCTTCGTTCTTGCCTACGTTTAAACTCTTTCCTACCGTTTTTCATTAAGGTAATAGTCATGGCTCCTCGTAAAATGAGATACCCAACTATGTCTGAGTTGGATATCGAATAGTTTAGCTCTAGGTTTTCGATTCCGTCTCATTACTCTATATGGAAGGGATGGGAAGATATTCCGTGCTTTCTTCAAGCGGAAATGAATGTTCCGGCAAGCGCTATTCCTGTCAGTTATGCCACCATGAAGTGCGGGTTACATTTTCCGCTACACCCGTTTGTAGCGGCCGTACTTAAGGAAATCTATTGCCCGACCTTTGGATTATTTCCGGGTAGCTATATGTATCTAGTGGCGTTTATCATTTATTGCCACCAACAAAAAATGGCCCCGACCTTAGAACACTTTTTCAATTTGTTCTTGGTAGGATCCCGGAGGGGTAAGGGTCTATTAGGATGTCGTTGGTTATATTACATAGCGATACACACCAAAGAGTTCGCTATAGTTGATAATGAAGAATCTCTTCATGCGTGGGAGTCATGTTATGTGTGGATAACGGTCCCTAAGGAGGACATATTAAAGGTGTGGTTACTTATAACCCACCCACGCATAGGTCAGTTGGACCGAACCAGGTTCAACCATTCCCGTTCCGATATCGCAAACACACTTGCGATGTTTTCCCCCCTGAAGCACGTCTTAAACAGACATAGTTGTTTTGGAAGGATAGATTAATAGAAATAGGGGTCGTGGGGTAGGACCGGAGCCTCAGCCCCGAAGGGGATGTTTTCTTGTTCAAATCCATCTGAGGGATCGGGTATGAAGTTAAATTTTTATTTCGTCACTCCATGATCCTTATATATTTATTTTGCAGATTCAACCGAAACGATGCCGACCTCGAGACTCAAGCGTTTGGCTGCCGCTTCGGCCCGTCCTTCTGGAGGACGACATGAAGCAACAAATAGTGCAGAGCCATCTGAATCAGTGACATGGGGTACGCTGATTCCATTGGGGTCATCCACTGGAGGGAACCCCCCGATCCAGGCCACTAGCGTATGCACATTAACCCTGTGTTGCTCATGGCAGCCCTCAATGGGCAAAGGACCCGCATTTCGGGTATTTGGAGTGGTTGAGGAGGTGATAACGGCTAGGATTCGCTCTTTGAGCCTATCCAATCTATACCAGATCGGAAATACTTCCCCTATTAGCACTGACACAATTAATTTGTTGCTGCAGGGAGCCGTTTGTTAGGTGTGGAGATCGATATTGATATCGATCGGTTACACTTAGACGAGGACCGATCGGCATATGGTCGATCGGGGCACACATGGAAGACGAGATGATTGGTATTGGTACCGATCGGGCTAGGACCGAAGTACGCAATACCGAATGTGACAAAGGGACCGAAGCAATCGGTAGCGGACTGAAGCAATCGGGAGGACCGAAGCAATCGTAGCGGACCGAAGGCACGTGACCCGAAGATATGAGATGGAGGCAATCGGTCGAGGACCGAACTGAGATATGGTGGGGCTCATTAGTCAAGATATCGGCAGTTATGGAAAGAGATATTGAAGGAAATAATATCATATCAAATCAGTATATATGGACGCATATATATGATTTGATTATGAATAATCATATATGGAAATATGATCAAATATTAGGAATATTTGTTTGTTACCTTAATATCTCAACCACCTCATCTATATAAAGGGGTCTTAGGGTTCATTGTTATACACTCCAATACTCTTGTATTCCGGATTTCCTCTTCGTGTGTGTGTGTTGTAATCTTCTCAAATGTTAGTGAATTTGTTTTTCCCCTTTCCGGGTTTCCACGTTAATTTCTTGTGTCGTTGTTTTCTCTTTGCTTTAATTCTTGGGTTCTACTTAATCTATCGAGGTTGTTCGCACACGTGTTTAATCCCCAACACCGTTCCCGTGGAGAAAGTTCTCCCCGGCCCCAACCTTAAGGCGAACGTCTCCCTGCCGCCGATCCCCTTTGGTAAAGGGAAGAGAGCGACCGAAGCAGCAGCCCCGAGGGTTTTTAAAAGGCTGAATAAAGGAGGGGATGCTTTGGTCTCTACCAAGGGGATCATTTTGAAGGATCCTGCCTCGGGCCCTAAGACCAACTCTGACTGGGGGGTTGCCTTGGGCCTGCTGGACAAGTTTAAGAAAGGGAAGAAGTTGGTCTCTTGGAGGAGTGCCTTCATTGAAGACTTTCGCCTCTACAGGGAACAAAACTCAGACAATGTTCAACCAAACATGTCTGGGTAAGAAATAATCGATGGTTTCCTCGACCTCGCAACTAATGTAAGTTCCCTTGATATTAAGGCCCGAAGGTTTATGTTCTGAACTTAATGTCTTATGCATATGCTAAGGAAATGTTTCACAACTGCGATCACCGTGGAAATGAACCAGGGTGACCAGGTTGTGTCCCAGAAAGACCAAGATCAACTTGACCTTGCAAAAAAACAAGTTGAAATCAAACATGATGAACTGGTCGTAGTACGAGAGGACCGGAACCGATTGGACAGTGAACTGTTAAGCGTTGGGACGGAAATCTCACTTTTAACAGATCAAGTTTCTGAGCTAGATAAGAAAGGAAAAACATCTCGGGATCAAGTCTCTAAACTGGAAGACAAGCTACGGGCCAAAGATGATAAAATTAACCAAGTCCAAGCTCGGGCCCAAGAGAAGAGGAATAAGCTTAACGAGCTTCTTCTTCGGTCCCAGGAGGAAAAAGCGAGCTTGGAGGAGGAGTTAGCTAGAACCCGCACTTCGGCTGAAAGTTCGGGCCAGGAAGCCGTCCTGAGATTCGCTCGATCCCCTTTGTTATTCGCTTTGGCGGATAACATACATGGGATGTATATTGCTAAGTACCTGGATAACATGCGGGATCAGGTTATGAAGCAATTCGAGCTTTCCCCTGAGGACGAAAGGTGGAATATGATCGGTACCAGTTTTTAAAACATTGCAAATAATGGATAAACTTCAAATATTATAAATAAAGTAATATGTAATATACACCCAATTACAAAGTTAAGTTACAAAGTTTACTATAGTAAACTAGTGGTGGTCATGCTTGATCCCTCTCTCTATGTATAAGCAGGTTAATCTTTGAGTCGATCTATTGAAAATAAAATTGTATTAAGGTGCAAAAATCAATATCGTACACATTAATGGGATGATATGAACCATTTTTTATTAATTTTTTGGTCTTAGTGTCGAAATTGAAGGAATGTTTCATATAATGTGAATCTATTAATGGGTTGAACTAGTTTTATAACTCGATGGGTCATGTCATCGACGAGTACGTAATTTATTTTCTAATCCATCTGTCAACACAAGTTCTTCGAATTGACGGTATGGATTGGGTCTAAGACATAATCACTCTTATCATAAACAAAAGCTTTCATTTAACATTATTTGTGATTATTATGCTTATATAATAAATATATATGGAAAAATAATATTACTTGATATAATAAATTTTTTAACGTATATGTTAATAATGGAGGTTGGTGATAGCGGAAGAGCATGAACGACATGCGTTACCCCACTATCTTGGCAGCATAGTTGTATTGGTATAATAGCTGATCGGGTAAAGAAGGATGTAGAGATGTTAATGACTTAGAAGGTAGGTCAAAGATAAAGAAGTTATTTGGTTTAGTTTTTCAAAATCAAGGTGAGTTGTAGTGATCTTATATGATTATAATAAAATATATATTTTAACCTTTATATTATTTTTTATGTTATAGATAAATATAACTTAAATAAATACTAAAATGTTCATTACATTTAAAATTAACTAATATATGTATCTAATTTTTAATAATTTATTTTACAATAATATATCGAAATACAAATTATGATTGTAGTAAAACAATTTATAAATATATATTGATTTCAATCAAAATATATTAAAATTTTATACCAATTTTGAGGGGCATTAACGTCCCCGACGGGGTCGACATCAACTTAACAAGTGTTTTACAAATTCTCTAACTTTAAGAAGAAACTAAAAAACATAGATCCACAGTAACTTGAAAAATTGGTGTAATATTTATGAAATGAGAATAAAATTACTTAAAGTTTAGTTTTAAAGGAATTAAATTAACTTTGAAGGCAATTTTGAAATTTACTACACCACGGTGAGTTGGCCATACGTTTTAAGGCATAACCATCTGACCGTCAAAAATCCCGATACGATCACTGTAATTGCCTAGATTGTTTGGTAGTTAAAAATAAAATTGATGTGCTGTCACTGCACCACAATTGCTACCGTAAAACCAAACAACCCCAAAGACTCGTGGGAAGTTTAAGTCACGCAAGTTGGAATTGCGTGAAAATTGGGTACTTGAAGCGAGAGTGCAAGGAGAAAAATGGAAGCATCAACATTGGTCTTGCGATGTAATGGTTGTGTGCAGTGAGAGTTTGATAAAGCAATGAGTTATTGACTTGGGAGCATCATTTCACGACTCATCCAATAAATGTATGCTATTTAATTTTGTAGTGAGAAATCAAGGAAATGTCTTCATGGAGGATTGGAAAGCATTAGATATTAACAATCGGGTGATAGAAGACGTAATGCATCCTAGCCTTAAAATGAATTTCATTCGGTCTGCTACCTTGACGTAAAGGGCTACTGAATAACTTTGGTGGCAGATGTTGTAAAGTGTTGAAAGGTTGATGATCGTTGCCAAGGGAGGTTTCAAGTTTTTATGTGGGGATCGTATCATGGTAGACCGATTGTGTATCACACCCAAGCAAGATAGGTCAGGTGCTTTTCGAATGAACAAAGAGGGTGGGATGAGCTAGACTTAGAGGTGAGATTTTTAAGACTAACCATTAGAACCTAACTGATCCGAATCTAAAAAGACTAACCCAAGACCAACCCTTCGGAATTAGGGTTGGTCTTTTGAAACCTAACTTTACAATTTTGTTTAGGGTTGGTCTTAAGATTTGTCGGATCTAAACCCGTAGGTCTTATGATGGTTTACTCTCAGTCTTCACTTTACGGGATTAGGACCAAGACCAGGTCTAAATCTCGTAAATATAATGTTTTTAATTTTTAAAATTATTATACATTCAAATATTTATTATATTTCATTCAAATCTAATTGTACATAAATCATTTATAAGTGTTATTACACTTCATATTTCAAATTTTCGGATTTTTAAACATAATTAAAATGAATATTTTTCTATTATTATCTTTCATACTAAACGAAAAATAATATTAAAAACAAAAATAATCATATAATAAATTTTATACGATAATTTTATTATTATTTATAATTTTTATAAATTATATATTTTGAAAAACATTATTTTTTTATTAGTATTTTGATATAAAAAAATATAAGGCTAAATATCGGATCAAGACATAACCAAGACCGAACCGAATACTTGTCTTTGGTCCCGGGTTGGTCTCCCTTATAAAGACTTAAACACCGGACCAATAAATCTTTCAAATAGAATAAGAATCGTTGTCCGGCCTTTTATAAATCACAAAGACCGAAAAAGACTAGCCCGAACTATGCGGGATGGTCTTTTTCCCACCTCTAGCTAGACTAAACGAGAAACTTTCCACATAAATACAAGGGTGACGTTGCGGAAAAATCGGTTTTGTCGAGAGAGAGTGTAAGACCACTCGGGTGTGCGGGGCATCTTATGCAAATCCCAACATCGACTATAAGCGGGAATGATGATCATATTATGAATGTGAATATGTCGCAGAGTATAAGGACATTGTATCCTCCATGGCGAGTAAATTTCATATGTTAAACGTAGGGGTGTACGCAGATCGGGTATCCGACCCGACCATCATTTTTTTGATCCGATCCAATGGATACGGATCGGAAAAATGATGATCCAAAACCAATCCGCAATAGTGGATTGTTTGCGGATCGGTTTACTGATCGATTTGCGGGCATCCTAATTTTAATTTTTTTATTATAGTTGATTATAAATAATTGTCACAAATCACCAAAAAAAGTTCTTAATTTGCAAAAATTACAAATTATAAAACAAAACAAAACGTATGTTCGGAATTTTCAAAAATCAAAAAAGTAAAACTTAAATTCAAAAGAATGTAAAGATGATTTTTCTTCAAAATGCACTAATATACAAAACAATAAACATAATTCACTTAGATATTCACAATCACAACATAAAAAAATAAAATAAAATAAATTGTAAAATTAATTACATTTTAAATCACAATATAAAATATCTGGAAAATATATAGCTTACTAGAAATATATGAATTTCAAAAATCAATCTCAGATGTATGTTGATTACTTGATACTCTTTCATATTGGTTATTTACGTAAAATAAGAATAAAATATAAAAACATTAATATTAACAGAAAAGAACAAGATATATATACTTGTTTCCAAATCATCTAATTACTCTAAATATTCATCACACAACTTGGCTCATAATATAATATATTATAGTCTAATATAATAATAACTATCGGATCGGATAGAAGTTTTCAAAAACCGTATCCAACCCTAATAAGTATCCGACCCGATCGGTTCGGATATCCGAAAAGTATTTACATTTCGGATATCCGAAACATCGGTTCAATTATGGTTCGGTTACTGCGGATATTCGGATGACCGGATTTTCATGCACACCCCTAGTTAAATGGGTAAAACCAATGAATGCAGTGTGTTTTTCTGTTTTGAAAATGCGTCAGTTTAAGGATTGTACACTGAACTTGACGCTACTTTAAATCAAGGTTGCAATAGATTAGAAAGTAAGATAGCTTAGAGGGCTCACGGGACTGTGGCGAGTCAAGGCGTGTTGCATCATCCTCACCACTCACAACATAGTTTTCTTAAAATATACATGATTTGAGCCCTTGGGGGTCATGGTTTTCACTGATGTCACAAATGATCTGGTATGGGACTGGAAGGTTGTTTTACAAAATCATTGTTTACTATGGCATGGATTTTATGGATTAGGAGCATGCATAATATTTGCACTTGAGCCCCGATCTAAGGGGACGGGATTGGGCTTCTATAGCCGAGGATCTATTCCCAATGGCAACGTAACTGGGTCACAGAAGTAAGAACCTCGACCAAAGGAGGTTCGGCATCATGCTTGTCATCGGACGAGACAGGGAAATGATATAGAACATGTCTTCGTTAAGTGCATGAAAGCATATGGTACGGTATAGATATACGTGCATGTGAAAATGGGGAGGTGATAAAATGTGGGCACGAATGATTTAGTGTTAACAATCAAATTTATGAGCAAGAGGTTTCGATGTTATCTTACAGGGACCATTGTCTTACGAATGTGTTTATGTTGTAGGTTGTAGAGCTCCGGGGGCCATTCCTGGCGAGGCTTGCTAAGCGTCGCCTGCACATCATGTTGGAAGGATTGGGAAGTTAGGGTCGATAAATATTAGGGAAGAATTGAACTTGCCTTTTGTTGGAATTTAACTCCCTCTTTTGCATGTTAACATCGTATGGTATTTTGCGTTGAATAAACGAGTGAACGGTGGTTAAGAGTGAGGATGTAACTAGTAACAAAGGACTCGCTGGTACGTGTTCGAAAAATGGAAGGATGAGGGTGTTCGAGGGGCCATGAAAGGAGACGTATGACGCTGGGAACACAAGTGTCCCAGTGGATGCCTCGGCTCTCGACTAGAGAGCCATGTCGTCTCGAGAATACTGTCATGAGGGTAGACCAACTATACCGCGAGATGATGATTGCATCATACTGGGATCCTAGCGATCGGTGTACGTCATCATCCTCGAACATGTCGAGCATACAGGTCTCGACCCTCGGGTTGGGGCACGACAACTCCTCCATCGCCCAGGATCCAGCGTAACAAGGGTAAGACATCCTTGAGGTGGATGACGATGGCATCTTGTAGTATCGCTAGCGACCACATGATACCGCCATCATCGACCATGGGTGGTTGCCATGTTCCGATATTCAAATCATGGCGTGACAAGAACGTGGTTCAAGATGACTTCACAATTAATTTAATGCCTCATAAATACTAACACGGTGCCTTCAGAAAACATGTATAGCACCCAGTCAAGTGTCATTATATTGGCAGCGATAGTACCATCTTGAAACAATTCTTAGACTGTGGCTCGAGTATATCACGGATTCTAGAGTGATACATGAAGTAATCATTCAATCCCCAATTACGCCATTCTGCCTTTTAGGGATATTCTTCCTCTCCACAACCATTCTTTTTTGTAACACTCTTAAACCCGGCCTAGTTGGTTTACACCGTGTTAACCCGATTTAAAGAAAACATTCACTTTAAAACTTAGTCAGGAAACTTAACAACGAACAAACAAAAGTTTGGGCAATATAAAGTCTACAGAATTTAAAATGACGAGAACAACATAGACAGTGTATGATCGACGACCTCCTCCCATCATGTCTATTCTTTTGCCTCGTTACCTACAATATATGTAAAACGGTTATAATCTATTAAAGGAAACTTCATTAACTAGAAGGTCAAACTTATTTTCTTGCTTCATCTTTCTTTTCTCTATAATCTTTTGTTTTCCTTTCTTTTCTCCCCATTTCTTATCTTTACATTTCTTCTATCCCTCGTTTCTTATCATTTCTTTGATCCTCTCTATCGTATCTTATCTTTTCCTTTCTCATCTCTCTAGTTTCTTATATATTCCTTTTTCTTTTCCTACCTCTTTCTGGTTTGTAATATGGCAGGATTTTTCCATGCCCGGTAACATGTCTCGCTCAAACCGACATTAGCTGTTAGACGACTCGACAAGCCTATATTCTTCCCTTCCCCGGGTAGGTATCTAGGCGCTATCACGTTCCCATCTAGTTTCGTTCGACGTTTTGGTACATACAATACTCATCTCTAGGAACCTTTATGTTCCTCTCTTAGGAATTCTTTATTAAGTGTGGAGATCGGTATTATTATCGATCGGTCACACTTGGATGATGATCGGCAATGTGGTCGATCGGGACACACATGGAAGACGGGATGGTCGGTATTAGTACCGATTGGTTTAGGACCAAAGCACATAATACCGAAGGTGACAAAGAGACCGAAGCAATCAGTCGAGGACCGAAGCATGTGATTCGAAGATATGAGATGGAGGAAATCGGTCGAGGAAAGAACTTAGATATGGTGGAGCCCACTAATCTAGGATATCGGCTGATATTACCCGGGTATATTCTCTTGTATTTATCCTTACCCGGGGCACGTCCGACGTGGCTATGTAATATTTTCGATATTTTTATATGTCTATCGCGAGGCGTTCTCATGGGGTATTCTCGTAATTCAGGCTCGCTGGGCCCCGTATAAAGCTTTTGTAAGTGTTTTGAGATGTTTTGGGTTATCTCGGCCCCGTACGGGGCTATAGGTATTTTCGTAATTTGCCACCCTGGAGCACATCGATAGGGCGTGACGATGCTATGTGGCTGTGTATTCACTATTTGGAGTCAAAGAACTAATATACAAGGTTTTCTGGTATTTTCTCAACGTATTTCCTACTAAAATGTCGACCGGTATGGGATCCCGAAACTTCAAGACGGTATGGGATTTATTACAATAAAATTAGAGGTTATTTAAGTGTTTTAGGCTAAGTGAAGTAAAACTGGGCTCAAATAAGCAAAGTTGGGCTGTATTTCTCTATAAATACAAGCCCCAGTGCATTTGGAGGGTTTCAGACTGTTATCACGCTTCCCAAGGCAAAGATTGATTTTCTGCACACAGTAGAGCCGCGACTTGTTGTCATTCGTGACTTGTTTCTGCTTGAGCCGCGACTTGTTGCTTTTCATCCCGCACCCGCGACTTATTGCTCGTAGTCGCGACCTATTTTTGCACTCGCGAGTTATTGCTATGCAACCCGCACTCGCGACTTATTGTTACCCATTCTTCCTCGCGAGTTGTTGCCATGATACCTGTTTGCGAGTTGTTGCTTTGCCCATTCGCGAGTTGTTGACCACAACTCGAGACTACGCACCTTTCGATCGTTTTTCGAGCCATTTTCATCTGGATTATTATCATCGCCTCATTGCACTTGTATCATGTGATTATTATAGTGGAAACCAAGGTAGAGCTTCACTCTCCCGAGGACGTAAGCTCACACATTGTGGGTCTAACCTCGTATATCGCTCGTGTCCCCACAACAATTAAATTTCGAGTAATTAAAAATTGACTGATAATAAACAAACACTCTGATATTACCCGAGTATATTCTCTTGTATTTATCCTTACCCGGGGGCTCGTCCCACATGGTTACGTAGTATTTTCGGTATTTTCATATATCTATCGCGAGGCATTCTCAGGGGGTATTCTCGTAATTCAGGCTCGCTGGGCCCCGTATACAGTTTTTGTAGGCGTTTTGAGATGTTTTGGTTTATCTCGGCCCCGGACGGGGCTAGGGGTATTTTCATAATTTACCACCCGGGAGAACATTGGTCGGGTGCAACGATGTTATGTGGCTGCGTATGCACTGCTTGGAGGCAAAGAACTAATTTGTGAGGTTTTCCGGCATTTTCTCATCGTATTTCCGACTAATATCTCGATCGGGATAGGTTCCCGAAACTTCGAGATCAGCGTGGTATTTATTATATTATAATTGTAGGTTATTTAAGTGTTTTGAGCTAAGTGAAGTAAACTGGGCTCATAGGCTCAAATAAGTGAAGTTGGGCTGGATTTCTCTATAAATACAAGCCCTAGTGCATTTGAACGGGTTCAGACTGTTATCACGCTTACCAATGCAAAGTATTATTCTGCATACTGTAGAGTCGTGACTTTTCGCCCGTAACCGCGACTTGTTGCTCTTCATCCCGCACCCGCGACTTATTGCTCGTAGTCGCGAGTTATCGCTCTGCTGCACGCAGTCGCGACTTGTTGCTACCCCAGCGTGTCTCGCGACTTGTTGCCATCTCCCACCAACCCGCGAGTTATTGCTCTGTTTCGCGAGTTGTTGCTGATATAGTATATTTCTCGAGTTGTTAACCACAACTCGCGACTGCACGCCTCCTGGGCGCAACGAAGCGTTTTCGATCGTTTTTTGAGCCGTTTTCATCTGGAATATTGTTATCACATCATTGTACTTGTAACCTTTGATCATTATAGTGAAAACCAAGGTAGAGCTTTGCTCTCCCGAGGACGTAAGCCCACACATTGTGGGCCCAACCTTGTATATCGCTCGTGTCCTCATAACAAATCAATTTCGAGTAATTAAAAATTGACTGATCTAAGATTAAACACTCTAAAACAGTTTTAGACGAGATCAATTTGGCGCCGTCCGTGGCGATCGAAATTTTATCTCATTGAGAGCTTTATTGCTGAGTTTGGATTTCTATTATCATGACTACTCAGAATTCTGATGAAGATATTTTTGATGATCAAATTGAAGTGGATCTTATTCCTCAGGTTAATGATGAGTTTGCTGCGTTACCGGGGGCTCGGTCGTCAGTTCTGGAGGAGCCCCCGCTCAAAATGTAACTATTCGGCCCTCCCAGAGCGGGTTTTCATCCGGGAGGGCACCTAGTTTTTATCCTCAATCACGTCAATGTTTATCTAAGTGCTATGAATTCGTAGGAGTTGGCCGAGTTGCGGTCCGTAATAATGCCCGCCTTTCGCCACATGCACGCTCTAGATCGGCGGATCAAACGGAAATAGATGAAGATTTGGAAGAGCAAAGGCGTAGTTTAATCGCTCAGTTAGAGCAAGTCCAAGCTCAAAGGAGAGCTAGGAGGAACAATGTCACCCCGGAACCTGTTAATGATGTGGCGGCAGAGGAAGATATTGATCGTGTTCCGGAGCCGCGAGCGAATACAGTAGCAACTAGAGAGCAGAACGATACTATGCAAAAGATCGGAGAGCTAATTGAGTTGAAATTCAGAGAGATAAGTGGAAAAATCGAACAGAACGATGCCCGAATGAGTCAATTGGAGACCAACTTGACTCTTGGCCAGGAAAGGAGACGAGTGTACGGGGAGCACACCCGAGATACTCATCAGACCTCGGCTTATGAGGGAGACTATGTTGAGAATGAGAGGGCTAATGAGCCCATCGGTAATTGAGGAAAGGCTTTACCATCTATGGAAATTTTGCAAATTCCGTGGAACACTTCAAATGCCTTATCTTCTTTTTCCACGGCGATTATTAGTGCCACACGTTCTGAGTTTATTGAGATGCCAAAGGATCTTCCACAGTATTGCGGGTCAACTGACCCACATGCTCATACATCAAACTTGGAGATCCATGTGAGTTTGATGAATTTCAGTGATGCGGCCATGTGCTTCGTTTTTGCCGCTTCTCTTAAGGAATCAGCCCTCCGATGGTTTAATCGTCTACCGAGGCGGTCGATTGTTTCATATCAGGACTTTAAAGATCAATTCATTTCAGCTTTCGTGCCTTTCAATGCGCCCATAAAGTCTATTACTTCTTTGACCACGTTGCGGTATGATTCTTCAGAAAGATTGTTTGGTTTTATTACCCGTTTTGAGGCCGAATGTAGAAAGATACCTCAGATTACTGTAAGTGAGAAGGTTGGGGTGCTCCAGCTTATTCTAGCTGGACACCCGTTATGTAATTCTTTGAATAGAGACCCCCCGGAAAGTATGGAAGATTTGACTTTGAGATGTACACAGTACATCCTAGAAGATGAAGGTTTGCGAGATCATGGAGTGATCGAAGTACGGGCGTATTGTTCCCACAATATTCTTGCAAGTCGCATGCTGGACAAGGTTGTCCAACATGCAAAACCTATGTTGAGGGTTTTTCCTACGTACAATTATGAACAGATTTTTGCCATCATTGAACAAAAGAAGGGTGGATCNATGACCCCTCCGACGACTGTTAGGGAAGTTCAAAGGCTAACTGGGAGATTAGCCTCATTGAATCGCTTCATTTCGCGATCTGCAGAGAGAAGTTTGCCATTTTTTAAGTTTTTGCGTAAGACGAATCTTTTGTATTGGGACGACGAATGTAGCAGGGCTTTTGAGAGTTTGAAAGACTATCTGAGTAAACACCGTTTATGTCTCCTCCATCACCGGGGGAACCGTTGGGTTTATATTTGGCAGTGACAAAAGAGGCAATGAGCGCCGCATTGGTCAGACTTAGCGATAAAGAACATAGACCGATATATTATGTGAGCAGGAAATTGCAGGGAGCGGAGTCCCAATATACATACCTAGAGAAGTTCGTATTAGCTCTGATAGTCGCCTCGTGGAAATTAAGACACTATTTCCAGGGACATCATATTGCAGTTTTGACAGATCAGCCTATCCGAAGCGTGTTATCAAAGATTGATGCCTTTGGCAGACTAGCAAAGTGGAATATCGAGTTAGGGCAGTATCAAATAGAGTATATCTCCAAGCGAGCATTAAAGGCCCAGGTGTTAGTGGATTTCATAGTAGAGATGATGCGGTCGGAAGAGTTGGGTATCCAGGAGTATTGGGATGCTTTTGTAGATGGATCAGTTTCTGACGGGCGAGCCGGTATCGGTGTTTATTTTAATGAAAGGAGGTCTGGTGAACAACATGAATATGCTGTGAAGTTGCGCTTTCCCACGACTAACAGCGTCGCCGAGTACGAAGCCTTAATATTTGGCATTAACTTAGCAGTGGAAATTGGAATCCTCGTTTGCATGCTCATTCCGATTCGCAGTTAGTGGTGAATCAATTCGCAGATACTTACGCCACTAACGGGATCCATTTGTGGATGTATTTAGAAAAGCTGAAAGAGGCGGCTAAAAATCTTAAGATATTCACGCTTACATATATCCCAAGGGAGGAAAACACTCGTGCAGATGGTCTTGCAAAGGCGGCGACAATTATAGAACTCTCGGATAAGTCAAAGATAACAACTATGATCCACTGCCAGCCCTCTATCAGTCCTGTGGAGAAACAGACAGCCGAGGTGGCTAATTTGGAGCTTTCGAATGAGACGTTGTATTTATTGGATGCTGTAACCGACGAACCATCTTGGAAGGAAGCTATCGTAAATTATCTAATCAGGAGAGAATTGCCCACCGACGAAGGTGAAGCTCGAAGGACTATGCAAAGAGCTACGAATTTCGTCTATGTGGATGATAAGCTCTATAAGAAGAATTTCGGAGGCCCATATCTTCGATGTCTGTCCCCAGTACAGGCAAAAGCCGTTATGGAAGAGGTTCACGCTGGGGACTGTGGTGATCACTCAGCAGGTCGATCTTTGTCAAATAAGGTTAAGAGAGCTGGTTATTTTTTGCTAACGTTGGTAAAGGATTGTGTGAATTTTGTTAGAACTTGTTCTGTTTGTCAGTTCCACTTGAATGTGCATCATGTGCCAAGAGCTAGTATGAAACCTCTACCGACAACATGTCCTTTTGATACATGGGGCATCGATATTTTGGGACCATTTCCGAGGGCACATAGCCAAAAGAAATTTTGTATTGTTGTTGTGGAGCATTTTTCTAAGTAGATAGAGGTTGAGGCTGTATCGCGAGTCCGAGAACATGAAGTTATCAGTTTCATTTGGAGATATATCGTATGTCGATTCGGAATTCCCAGGATTTTGGTATCAGATAACGAAACGCAATTTGCTGGAAAGAGGGTTAATGAATGGTGTGAGAATTATGGTATTGAACAGCGGTTAACTTCTGTGGCACACCCAGAAAAGAACGGACTTACAGAGGTTATTAACTGTATTATCCTCCAACAACTGAAAACACGAATAGATGAATCCAAAGGCTCTTGGGTGGATGAATTGCATAATTTAATGTGGGCATATTGGACATCACCGAGGTCCACTATCGGATTCAACCCCTTCTCTTTAGAATAGGGCTCTGAGGCCGTGTCTCCTATAGAAGTGACTATTTTATCAGAAAGAGTTATCGCTTATGAAGAGGTGTTGAATGAAGATATGAGAAAGTTGGACCTTCACTGTAATGATGATATCCGCAATAGAGCTGCAATACGAATAGAGGTATGTAACAGGCGGATGGCTAAGAAGCACAACAAAGGCGTTCTACCTATGTTGTTAAAGGTTGGAGATTTGATTCTTAAGAAAGTGGAAGTCTCGAAGCATGTTGGAAAGTTGGATCGAAAGTGGGAAGGACCGTACAGAGTAACGGTAGTAGTGAAGGAAGGAAAGTATAAAATCGCAAATATGAGCGGGGATGAGCTGCCACAAACTTGGCATATTTCCAATTTGCGCAAGTATTATGTATAGACGTGACTCATCGATCTTTTTGAAAATAAAAATTTTTCCCTCTTTTTTGTAGTCATATTCTAATTCTTTAAGTATCTTTTTTGACGACATGAATTCAATCAACTAGGGGACTGGTAAGGTAGGAGTAGGTCCATTGCATTTTAGTACGAAGGAGGATGGAATAAATTAAATAGGTTAGATTAGAAATGCAATGTACCACCTGTCTTATGATCGATCATTTTCAAACTCGTCAAATTAGATACTGCGTCAAAATATTTTGAATATGATGAGTCTTCCTGTCAGCGGCAGAATCGTCTATACATAATTACTATTAGAATATGTTAAGGGGTCCGTTTATTGTGATGTAGCCGGCTTAGAACCAAGCGTATTTCCGTGGCACATCAGGGTGCAAATATATACCTGACTCCTCCATGACATGCCGGCGAGGGTCGCGCCCTCATCAGAGGCCAGTCCATTTCCGCATGGTACCGTCTTATGGACGGGCCGAGTAAGTGCTGACGTCGTCTTATGGACGTGTCGAGAATGTGATGGCGCCGTCTTATGGACAGGCCGAGTAAGTGGTGACACCGTCTTTTGGACGAGTCGAGAATGTGATGGCGCCGTCTTATGGACGGGCAGAGTAAGTGGTGACGCCGTCTTATGGACGGGTCGAGAATGTGATGGCGTCGTCTTATGGACGGGACGAGTAATTGTTGACACAGTCTTATGAACGGGTCGAGATAATTTTATGGCCCCGGGTGCAAGTATATACCGGTAGTGAAGATATATTGATGAAGGTAGAGCAATCTCAAGTTCAAATACCTACTCATTTTAAAGGGGCGTTCGCCTACAGAGTTATCGCGGATTCATTCAAGCCCTGCTACACTGGGGACTCTTATGCGCACTTGGAGTTGGCAGAAAATATTATCTTTATCTTGGTAGATATCTATGACTCGAGGAACATCAGTATATTATTTACGTCTGATCAAATTTTGTATAGATGTCTATTATTTTGGGGGAGCTAATTTCAGATGATCTAAGTATACAGAGCTATCCCCCCCGATGAACGTTGCGAGAAATTATATTGAAAAGAAAAGAAGATGGATTATTCATAATTGTATGATTATAAAATTGCAGCGAGAAATTGAAAGGAAAAAAAAATCGAATTTTATATATATATATGGGGAATACAAAATGGAGAGAGAATACAAAAGTGAAGAAACTATATGTAGAAGTTTATTTCTTCTTCTACTGAGAGCCTCAGACTTCACCAGGTCCGCTGGGGCGCTTTTTCACCAACTTTATCTTTTGGGATGATGGAGGGTTGACGCATTTTTCTTGAGACTCCGAGTCAACTTCTCAGAGGCGAACCTCGCCATTTCATCTTCGTGGCGCTCCCAAACTCCAGCCACACAAGCGGGGGTATATATCTGAAGATCATACGCCGCCATCACATCATCATCTTTTAGGAGCTCACCACGAGGGGGCCCATTTGCTCCGGAAATAAAGTAGCCAACCTCCTAAATGCATCCGGAGATGGGCCCTCCTCTGTTTCGACATCCTCTGAATAAAGTTGTTGGTGAAGATCTTCGTCCAAGTTGAAATGTAGCGCCCCAAACGGATCCTGTGAACAATCCAACATATCCTTACCCGGTACATGCTCGAACATCCCGGTGAGTTTAGGGTCGAGCTTTTTCCTCTCCGCAGCTGTAAGGGATATGCTCAGGATTCTCTGCGTCTGGACACTCCCTCTAAAGAAGTACATGACATTTGACTTGGCATTAGCTAACGCCCCCAGATTTCTGAAAGTAGGGGAGTGTACTGTGTACTCCCATATCAGCTTTCGGAAGCAGTCGTTAATCTCTGACGGCAACTTGGTGATTCATGCCCGGAGTCGGTCGCTGACGAATTGGAGGCCTTCATTCCTTGTTTTTAGCTCTTTAACCTCCTCTGTAGCTTTCCCGAGAGCTTTTTTATTGGCCGCATTGTCCTCTTTGGCCTTCCTCAGTTTTTCCTCGGTTTGCTCTCGGATCTCCTTCAACTTGTTCAAGGGCATGCCTTTGCCAGATATGAAAGGTGGAATTCTCCGTCAGCTCGCTGCGATGAGCTCAAAGTAAAGACTCGATCGCCTTACTATGCTCTTCTCGGAGTGCAGCCATCTCTTGGGCATGCTTATCTCGCTAATTTTGCATCAGCTTCTCCGCTGCTTTCTTCGTCTGCTCCCCAATAATGTCCGGCGAGTCGAGCTCCGAATGCCTAAGCATACAGTATTCCCCTACTGCAGCTGCGGTGCCCAACTCGATTATTGTCCGTTCCATATGAAATGAAAACAAGAATGGTTAGCATATATGACGTGAAAGATAAAGTTATATGGAAGTAATTACAAAGATCGCAACGAACCTCCCGAATGGCGCGACGCATCGTCGCGGTCTGACTCATAAACCGACCAACGTCGGTAAACACCGTGTGGTCATCCCGACCACGAGGCGGCAACTCTGGGTTCCGCTCCAAATATGCCACGACCGGCCGATTCGATACGTTGTCACCTCTCGGAATTCGAAAGGTGAGTCCATCTTTGATCAACACAAAGCCGGCCCGGCGTCCCATATCGAGCCATTCCTTAACAGTTAATCTTGAGATGTCGTGTATACGGAAGGCATCGATGAATTCAGTGGTTAACCCACTCTTTCAGATGGGCTCCGCGACCTCCAGGACAATGGGATCTTCCACCGGTCTTTTCCCCGTGTCCGGACGGGCGCCTTGGCCGGTTTCTCCCTCCGAACAGGTTTCTTGGCACACTTCCTCCACCACCGGGTCCATCGGCTGATCCTCACTAATCTCGCCCTCCTCATCGTCCCCGATGATATCCACTAATGTTTCGGAAATGTTGTAGATGCCTTCATCGGGGGTGGGCTCCTCAATAACATATTCTAATGGCCGAGACAGGGGGATTAGGTCTTCGGGACTCTCAGTAAGTTCTGCAGCCGGCTCCTCATTTACCGGCTCGGGATTGGCCATCGTTGCAGTAGATTGTGGTGGTGGAGGAGTCGCGTGTCTTATTTCCCCAGTCGGGGACGTCGCTTCCTGTAAACTCGACGCCAGCTCGGCCGCAGCAGTTCGGTTCCGAGCCCCCGGTGGCGCCTCAAAGATAAGCTCATCATCCTCCGCAACTATATCACGGAGGAAATTCAGCCGGTCCCCGCTTTTTGTTTGGTCCTTAGCTAGAGCCATTATTTTATCTGTAAGACAAGTAAGTTAGGTGAGAAACGCGAAGTGGAAATTAAAAGCAAGTATAAATCAAGTTCCTAAGGTTCTTTTCTATCAAAGAAGAGTTATCAAGTTAGCCCCGATATGAATATGCGGTTCAGATACCTAGTAGTTCTCTACTAAATTGGGGAGGGACAGGAAGGAGGTTGAAAGCAACCAGGATCGGGGCGTAGAATAAGGTCTTTGCGGTCCAGTCAGCGCCTTCCGACCTAGAGCAATCGAGGAGTGTCTTCCTCAGAGGTCTCGGAAGGGTCGTCTGAGGAATGGGGCCGTAGCCTTCGGGAAAAAATGGTTTCCCATCAACAGGGAACCGCCAAGGAAGACTCAGAGGAGACACCCTCGTAGCCCCCACACACCGCAAACAAAAAAGAAGTGTTTCTTCCAGTCCTGATTGGACTGGGGAGTAGAAAAAGGGAATGGACTTGTCTTGTGCCTCGGGCGGAAAAATATACAACCTTGGGCACCAAAATTGACAGCAGTACTAATGTGAAAAATTTGGAAGAAAATGTCTATGGTCAAAGGAATGCAATTCACCTCCATGAATATTATGAAGGCGACGACATAAGAGATTGAATTAGGGTTTACTTGGAAAAGATGAATTTGTAGATGCGTGAGCAACTCTACAACGAAAGGGTGAAGATGAAAACGAAGGCCACACTTTAAGTATTCAAGACAAATAGTGTGGGTGGTGATCGGAGGAGTCAAAAGGCGGTCGGTAGGCTCAGGTTGGTATAAGACACAGTCGGAAGGGAGATGATACTGTTCAATGACCGATACCCACTTCCGAGCATGCATGCTATAAGGTAGGTTAAAGGATTTGAGGGCTTTAATCGCGGAAATTTGAGGGCCGATGGTGCTTTCGAGATGAGCGATCCTCTCGAAAAAGTGAGAATAAAAGGTGGAAAGGCACGAAGGAAAAGGGGCCATGATCGAAGAAACTCCCCGAACTGGATGAGGAGTCTGAATGATATGAGGATGAAGTGGCGGAGCTCGAAGATCCGGTGCGATCGGAAGTCAGTGGTAAATTTAGTTCAAAATTATTTTTTGAAATTATTTTTACAAATTTTATTAAGTGTCTCGCGAGTTGTTGGCAAAAGGTCACGAGTTATTGCAGATGTGTCGCGAGTAGTACAGTACTCGCGAGTTGTGGCAGTAAGTCTGGTTCTCGTATTGTTCAAGGCAGTCGCGAGTTATCGATGTTTAGTCGTGACTGGTACAGTATTCGCGAGTTATCGATGCTTACAAGGAGTCACGAGTTGTTTACGAAAAGTCACGGATGGCACAGTTGTTACGAAAAGTCGCGAGTGCTCAGGATTCCGCGCGAGAAAATGAGTTATGAAGGGCGTATAGGGTATGTATAGGGGTGATATCCCGAGTCGAAAAATCTCGAAATTTTCACCCAATCTCAGAATCTGGCATTCTTAGTGTCAAAACGATCGTATCGGCGAGGGGATTTCAATCGTACTAAGGGTTTCTCCAGGGGGGCCCCCGGACGATAATCATCTTTCGGGACGAGCTGGTGATATATGGTTTACGACTCAGAATCTGAATCTGAAAACCAGGGGACTATTGATATTACTCAGGTATATTCTCTTGTATTTATCCTTACCCGGGGGCTCGTCCGACGTGGCTATGTAATATTTTTGATATTTTTATATGTCTATCGCGAGGCGTTCTCAGGGGGTATTCTAGTAATTCAGGCTCACTGGGCCCCGTATAAAGCTTTTGTAAGTGTTTTGAGATGTTTTGGGTTATCTCGGCCCCGGACGGGGTATTTTCGTAATTTGCCACCCGGGAGCATATCGGTCTGGCGCGACGATGTTATGTGGCTGTGTATTCACTATTTGGAGGCAAAGAACTAATGTACAAGGTTTTCCGGTATTTTCTCAACGTATTTCCTACTAAAATCTCGACCGGTATGGGATCCCGAAACTTCAAGACGGCATGGGATTTATTACAATAAAATTAGAGTTTATTTAAGTGTTTTGGGCTAAGTGAAGTAAAACTGGGCTCAAGTAAGCGAAGTTCGGCTGGATTTCTCTATAAATACAAGCCTAGTGCATTTGGAGGGTTTCCGACTGTTATCACGCTTCCTAAGGCAAAATATTGCTTTTCTGCACACTATAGAGCCGCGACTTGTTTCTGCCTGAGTCGTGACTTGTTGCTTTTCATCCCGCACCCGCGACTTATTGCTCGTAGTCGCGGCCTATTTTTGAACTCGCGAGTTATCGCTCTGCAACCCGCACTCGCGACTTATTGTTACCTCATTCTGCTTCGCAAATTGTTGCCCTGTTACCTGTTCGCGAGTTGTTGCTTTGCCCATTTGCGAGTTGTTGGCCACAACTCGCGACTGCACACCTTTCGCGCTCGACGGAGTGCTTTCGATCGTTTTTCGAGTCGTTTTCATCTCGATTATTATCATCACCTCATTGTACTTGTATCATGTGATTATTATAGTGGAAACCAAGGTCGAGCTTCGCTTTCCCGAGGACGTAAGCTCACACATTGTGGGCCCAACCTCGTATATCGCTCATGTCCCCACAACAATTAAATTTCGAGTAATTAAAAATTGATTGATCATAAACAAACACTCTAAAATATTTTTAGACAAGATCATCGGCAGTTATGGAAGAAGATATTAAAGGAAACAAGATCATATCAAATCAATATATATGGAATCATTCATATGATTTAATCATGGTTAATCATATATGAGATATGATCAAATATTAGGAATATTTGTAAGTCACCTTAATTATCTCGACGACCTCATCTATATAATTGGGTCTTAGGGTTCATTGTCACACACTTCAATACTCTTGTATTCTGAGTTTCCTCTTCGTGTGTGTGCGATGTAATCTTCTCAAATGATTGTGAATTTGACCGTTTTCTCCGGTCACATGGTTTTCCATTCCGGGTTTCCATGTTAAATTTCTTGTGTAGTTGTTTTCCATTTTATTTAATTCAAATGTTCTACTTAATCTATCGAGGTTGTTCGCATACGTCTTTAATCCCCAAAAATTGGTGGCTGTTGTGCGGTAGTAGTGGTCCAATCGGCGATAGGTGATGATAAGGGAAGCCTAAGGATGTTTGACGGATCTGATTTTGCTTATTGGAAAATGCAAATCCGTAATACCCTTTATCGGAATTATTTATGGGAAGCATTGGAAGAAAAGAAGCCGACAAAGATTGAGGATGCGGATTGGCTAAAATTGGATCGCAAGGCGTTGGCGATCGTTCAAATATCGTTGTCAAAGAAGGTGGCGTTCAACTACAATAAACGGACGATGACGTACGGTATGATGAAGGTGCTGCTTAATATGTACGAGCGGACATCATCGACAAATCGTGTGCTCTTGACAAGACAGTTGTATACCATGACGATGGAAGAGAGTGCTTCCGTTGCCTAACATCTGAATGATTTCTGCAACCATGTCGAGCAGTTGTCGCTAGTTGGACATGTCATGGATGATGACACGTAGGCCGTTGCTGTTCTTGGTACCATACCTTAAAGTTGGTCGACAACAGTTGATATCATCAGTAGTCAACCATGGAAATTTAATTTTGTTGATGTGCGGGCTCGACTCATTAGTGAAGAATTGTGGCGAAAGCATAAGCGAGATACCAAAGGTAATGCATTGGTGACAGATTCTTTCCGTGATAAGAAGAATAACCGAGGGCAGAATGGCGAGGGCATGAGCCGATCGAGAATCGGGTAAAGACAAAGAATCGGTGGGAGCCCGATTGCTGGAATTGCGGGAAGAAGGGACACTTACACATGGAATGCAAGGCTCCGAAGAAGGAAGATAGTTCAGCATCGATAGCGGCTGAATCTGATTATGCACTTATACTGTGTCTCGAGAGTCCAGTGGAGTCATAGGTGGTTGACTCAGGTGCATCTATTCACTCATGTTTTAATCAAAAGTTATTTAAGTTTTTCAGAGCATGGAATTTGGGGAAGGTTTACATTGACGATGGGAAGTTTCTGGAGATCACCGGTCGGGGTGATATATTGATCTGATCCGATTCCCAAATGGTCACTGTTGGACCTTGGAGGATGTGATGTATATACCTGGACTAAGTAAGAACCTGATATCGGTCGGACAGTTTGATTCCATGGGGTACTAAACGTCTTTCTGGAGCGGTCTTTGAAAAGTGACCAAATGGGCTTTGGTCATTGCTAAAGGAATCAAGTTGAGAACTTTGTACGTGGACAAGCCGATCTGGGCAGATGGGGACCGATCGACTCTAACTACACTAGAGACCGATCGGTTCCATGGCGACCAATCAATGGAGGACCGAAGGAGGTTGCTGAAGATGAGGCACGATCGACTAGGCTACATGAGTGAGAAGGGCATGAATATCATGGCCCGGAAAGGCCTATTGCCGACCTTTGAGGACAAAGAGATCGGATTCTGTGAGAATTGTGTGTTTGGCAAGTAGAAGAGAGTAACTTTTATGAAGGTGAAGTGGGATTGGAAAACAAGCAAGCTGTAACTCGTGCAAACCGATGTATGGGGTATGGCACCAGTCGAGTCAATTGGAGGAAGTACTACGTCACCTTCATTGACGACTGTACCCGTAAGGTATGGGTCTATTTTCTAAGGAATAAATCTAATGTGTTCCAGACATACAAAAGGTGGAAAGAAGAGGTGGAACTCGAGGTTGGAACCAAGTTTAAGTGTTTGAAATCAGACAATGGAGGAGAGTATGACGGGAAGAGTTCAGAGACTACTGTTTGGTTAATGGTATTAAGCTGGAGCGATCGGTCCCGAACAAGCTAAGGAAAAGTGGAGTTGCCAAACGAATGAACCAACGTTGAATGAGTGTGCCCGATCGATGAGATTGCACGTTGGTCTATCAAAGACCTTCTTAACGGATGCTGCAAGTACGGCAGCATTCCTGATCAATCGGAGTCCATCAGTATCACTGGATTTCGAGTTGACCAAGGAGAAGTGGACTAGGAAGGAGGTATAGCTAGATCACCTCAAAGTGTTCGGTTGCATGGCGTATGTCGACATAAGCCCTGAGAACATATTTAAGCTTGATGATAAAGCTGTAAAGACTGTTTTCGTTGGTTATAGAGCTGCATATTTTGGTTACCGCTTCTGGACCGATGGAAGAAAATAATTAGATCGTTCGACGCGACCTTAAATGAAGATCAATTTTACAAGAATACTATCGCAAAGACTAAGAAACAGTCTACCAAGCTGATAGTTGTGATACCATCAAGTGGGAGTAGTGGACCCCCAGACCGATCGGAGGATCCAATCAATATCACTTCTACGAGTCAAAATTTCAGTCTGATCAGTCTGATATCAATCAACAGAATGAAGACCAGCGGACATATGACAATTTTGAACAAGTCACTCCTGTGTTGAGGCGGTTAACCAGGAAGAGGAGATCACCCGATTGGTATACTCATGCAATGTGTCACACATTGTTGATTGACGATGGCGAGCCAGAAAATTTCCAAGAGGTTGTTGAGTCTCGTGAGAAGGAAATGTGGAAGATTGCTATGAAGGACGAAATGGCATCCTTGTGGAAGAACAAGACTTGTCTCTTGACAGCATTGCCGAAGGGCCATCGGGCCTTACTCAAAAAATGGGTCTTTAGATTAAAGAATGAGGCAGATGAGTCAAAACGTTACAATGCGAGACTATGGTCAAAGGATTCTTGCAAAAGAAGTGAATTCACTATTCCGAGATATTCTCGCCAGTCGTCAGTATGACGACGATCAGGGTGATTTTGAGTTTAGTGCTTGCAGAGAATCTCTATATTAAACAGATAGATGTGAAGAATGCATTCCTTCATGGTGGCCTAGAGGAAAAGATTTACATGACACAACCCAAGGGATTCAAGGCGCATGTTAAAAAAAATCTAGTCTGCAAATTGGTAAATAGCTTGTATAGATTGAAACAATCTCATCGGCAGTGGTATTTGATGTTTGACTTCCTAATGATCAAACGGGATTCAAAAGATGTGAGACGGACAATTGTAGTTATCTCCGAACGATCAAAAGTACATACTTAATCTTTCAACTGTATGTCGATGACATGTTGATCGCATGAGATGACATGGAGGAGATAAAACAAGTCAAGTGGGAGTTGTCCGGAGAATTCGAGATGAAGTTCCTAGGACCAATTGACAGATTATGGGAATGAGAATCTCGAGAGATCTGCAGAAGAGTACACTTACCTTGTCTTAGGAAAAGTATATTGAAAAAATGATTGATCGATATCATATGGGAGACTTGAGAGTGACTAAAACACCTTATGGAGCACACATGAAACTCTCAAATGAGCAGGTGTAGATGACCGACCAGGAGGTCGAAGAGATGAAGAATGTGCCCTACTCTTCAGCGGTCGGCAGTTGGATGTATGCAATGGTCTGTACGAGACCTGACATTGCACATGGAGTGGGAGTCATGAGCAGGTTCATGTCGAACCCTAGGAAATAACATTGGAAGCAGTGTTATGGTTGCTAAAATACCTCAAGAGGACATCGAGGCTGGAGCTGTGTTTTTGAAGGGGACCGATCGAATTAACAGGGTATGTGGATGCTGACCTTGAAGGAGATCTAGACGATCGTAAAAGTACATCGAGATATGTATTTACTGTTTGCAGTACAGCTCTTAGTTGGAAATTGAAGTTGCAAAAGTGTGTCCCACTTTCCTCAACTGAGGCAGAGTATGTTTCAATTTCCGAAGCAAGAAAGGAGATAGTGCGGCTCCAGAACTTCCTGATGGAGATCGGTAAAGGGACCGATCTGCGGACTTTGTACAGTGACAGTCAGAGTGCCATATGTTTGGTGAAGAACCAGGTATTTCATGCGATAACGAAACACATTGAGTTGAAGTATCACTATATTAAGGATCTACTCAAGATAAAGTCGCTTCATTTGATGAAGATCCAAGACACTGAAAATCCGACAAATATGCTGATGAATGGAGTCACCATGGCAAAGCTAGAGCTATGCATTGCTCTAGTTGGTGTCACCAAGTGAGTTGGTGAGCGAACACTAACAAGAGAAAATGCATAATCAATCTCCAAGTGGGAGATTATTAAGTGTGGAGATCGATATTGTTCTCGATCGGTCACACTTGGATGATGATTGACAATGTGGCTGATCGAGGCACACATGGAAGACGGGTGGTCGGTATTGGTACCAATCGGTTGAGGACCGAAGTACGAAATAACGAAGGTGACAAAGGGAGCAAAGCATGTAATCCGAAGATATGAGATGGAGACAATCGATCGAGAACCGAACTGAGATATGGTGGGGCCCACTGATCTAGGATATCGGCAATTATGGAAGGAGATATTGAAGGAAACAAGATCATATCAAATTAGAATATATGTACGCATATATATGATTTGATCATCTATAATCATATATGAGATATGATCAAATATTAGGAAAATTTGTTACTTACCTTAATTATCCCAACCACCTCATCTATATAAGGGGTCTTAGGGTTCATTGTCACACACTTCAATACTCTTGTATTCCTAGTTTCCTCTTCGTGTGTATGTTGTAATCTTCTCAACTAATAGTGAATTTGGTCGTTTCCAATGGTCATGTGGTTTTCCATTCCGAGTTTCCACGTTAAATTTCTTGTGTCGTTTTTTTCTCTTTACTTTAATTCAAATGTTCTACTTAATCTATCGAGGTTTGATCTCGTCTAAAAATGTTTTGGATATTTAATTTTAGATCAGTCAATTTATGATTAATTCGTAAATTATGTTGTTGTGGGGACACGAGCGATATACGAGGTTGGGCCCACAATGTNCAACGGTCATGTGGTTTTCCATTCCGAGTTTCCACGTTAAATTTCTTGTGTCGTTTTTTTCTCTTTACTTTAATTCAAATGTTCTACTTAATCTATCGAGGTTGTTCGCACACGTGTTTAATCTCAAACATTCTCTACTTTGGACGACAATGCTCATGAAAACGAAGAACGAGCTCGATATTTCCACCTTATCTCTAATCATCTCCTATTTGCTTTCTCCTTTACTCTTATCTTCTTAATTGTTCCTTTACTCTTGCTTTCCATTCATGAACCTTTCCTTAAATTACCGTATTCACTCTTACCTTATTGTCTTGTTATCCTATGCCTTCTTTTGTTTCTTTTCCTGCATAAACAATTTTACCGTATTAACTATTTTGTGAACCTATATCACCCTCTTAACGATATTTCACTAGTTACTTTACTGTAGGTCTCCGCTACTCTTCTTTCATCACGTTTTAGGACCAATCAGCGACCAGCTCCCTCCTCTTCCCCAATTTCCCAATGAATTACCGTTATGCCCCCATTCTCTCGATAAATTATACTTTACCCTCAAATTCGTGATGCATTACCATGGTGCCTGAAATCCGCTATGAATTACCATAGTACAATTAAATTTTGGGAAGAATTGCAAATTCGCTATGAATTGCAAATTCACTATGAATTGCATAGAACCTGACAAACGACCATCGAAGTCCTTGTCTTGCTCAATTGGCAGGGAGTCAGCAACCGATTGAATCCCTTCATTGACTTCAAACGCCGCATGAGGAATTTCTCCTTTGTACACGAAGCCCTCGTTAGCTACTACATGTTCAAGTTGGAATTCATAAGCATTTAATCCCCGTAGAGATGAATAAATCAGAAGTTGGGGATTTTCGTTCCCGACGATATCTACTTGTTTANCGCGAAAAGGGGCTGCAGTGTTGAAATCTCGCGATTTCGAATGAAAGCCTTGCCTTGGGAGATGCGAAAAGGATCCGAATCCTTTCTTCATGCCTTGGGACCTCTATTTATAGGGAAATGGAGCCCAAAATACAAGCTTTGGCCCAAGAGTCCAATTTCATTAGGTTAAGCCCAAAGCACCCCAAATAATCTCCAATTAAATTAGAATAAATACCGCTCCGTAAGATAACGTCGGAAATACATCTCGATCCAGAATTAGGCGGGAATGTAGATGAGAAAATACCGGAGGACCCCGTAAAATAATCCACTGCTTCCAGATAGCGAATACATAACCATATACTTCGTTGCACCTGATCGGTGCGCTCCCGGGTGGCAAATGACGAAAATACCCCTGGCCCCGTCCGGGGCCGAAATAACACAGAATATCCCAAAATACTTACAGAGACTTAATACGGGGTCCGACGAGCTAGAATACCGAGAATACCACTTGAGAAAGCCACCCGATCGAAATATGAAAATACCGAAAATACCAATAACCACGTCGAACGAGCCTCCCGGATAAGGATAAATATAAGAGAATATTTCCGAGTAATATCAAGGTTATTCGCACACGTGTTTAATCTCAAACATTCTCTACTTTGGATGACAATGCTCATGAAAACGAAGAACGAGCTCGATATTTCCACTTTATCTCTAATCATCTCCTATTTGCTTTCTCCTTTACTCTTATCTTCTTAATTGTTCCTTTACTCTTGCTTTCCATTCATGAACCTTTCCTTAAATTACCGTATTCACTCTTACCTTATTGTCTTGTTATCCTATGCCTTCTTTTGTTTCTTTTCCTGCATAAACAATTTTACCGTATTAACTATTTTGTGAACCTATATCACCCTCTTAACGATATTTCACTAGTTACTTTACTGTAGGTCTCCGCTACTCTTCTTTCATCACGTTTTAGGACCAATCAACGACCAGCTCCCTCCTCTTCCCCAATTTCCCAATGAATTACCGTTATGCCCCCATTCTCTCGATAAATTATACTTTACCCTCAAATTCGTGATGCATTACCATGGTGCCTGAAATCCGCTATGAATTACCATAGTACAATTAAATTTTGGGAAGAATTGCAAATTCGCTATGAATTGCAAATTCACTATGAATTGCATAGAACCTGACAAACGACCATCGAAGTCCTTGTCTTGCTCAATTGGCAGGGAGTCAGCAACCGATTGAATCCCTTCATTGACTTCAAACGCCGCATGAGGAATTTCTCCTTTGTACACGAAGCCCTCGTTAGCTACTACATGTTCAAGTTGGAATTCATAAGCATTTAATCCCCGTAGAGATGAGGAAATCAGAAGTTGGGGATTTTCGTTCCCGACGATATCTACTTGTTTATTTCGTCCATTGTATCATCAACATTATAAGGGTCGCCGAGTACCCTATTTAACACTTCTGGTGACTGCTTAGTGAATGTTAAATCATCATATTTATCATTCGCACTCACTAGTAAAGCAAGTGTTTCCTATAGACGATAGACGTTGTAGCCTACCATTAATCGATTAGATGAAAAAGTATATACTGGATTAGCTGTAGGAGTAAAGTTTTTATTTTATTTTGAAGTAAATATTACGATGTTAAAAGTGTCAATATATGAATTCATGGCACAACAACAAAGTGGATTTCATACTCAAATATTGTGATACCTATGATCTCAAAAGAGATATGACCTGCAGCTTGCAAGGTCGTGTAGCAATCATGATGGAAACTTTGAAAAACTTTCGGAAGTCCAATTAGTCTGAATGGTGTCTAAAGTAGTATACCAAGCGCTGTAGAAGGGATGGCTCTATGAGTGTGGATGGTTTGGGTATAGATCTTAAGTAATCTAAAATGGAAATTGGTTATCGATCTGGATACACCACAGAAGAGTCATGCCAAATATGTTTACATGACTTTTCGAGGTAACGAAAAGAAACGATGTTTCCTGTAAAGGTTTGATTTGACAAGGAAAATAAAAAATGATCGTTATACTCTCGATGGCAAAAGTAGTAGCATTCTTTGGGATGGAAGAGAAGTAATTTGGAAAAATCTAAGTAAAAGTGATATCGTCGAAAAATATGTGAGGATATTTTTTGACGAGTCAGTTTAATTTTTGTATTATTTTAACTCAATTAGAGGGATTATGTGTGACACATACGATATACGAGATTTGGCTTACAATGTGTAAGTTTACGTTATCGAGTGAGAAAAATCTACTTTAGTGTTCCACTATAACAATATCCATATGATATAATAAAGTGTTCTAAAATCAAAATAAATGATATATCGAATGTCCGAACAACTTAATAAGCCTATATACCGCACGCCGAGTTAGGAATTTGCAATGAATTTGATGAAATCCGTGATGAGTTATACAATTCGTCGCGTCAGGAGTGCAATTCCTCTCGACTCCTTGACAGTTCCTCTTGATTTTTCCCATGTGTTGCAATTCATTTTGGCTCCTTAACAATTCATCTCGATTATTCTCATGCTATGCAATTCCTCTCGACTCCTATTGATTTTTCCCACTCTCAATTTTCCCCTGCTGTGGAATTCCTCTCGATTCCTTAAAAACTCCTCTCGATTTTTCTCCTTTTGTGCAATTTCTCTTGACTCCTTAACATTTCCTCACGATTTGTCCCATGTAATGCGATTCCTCTCGACTCCTTAACAATTCCTCTCCATTTTTATGCTATTGTGTAATTCCTCCTGACTCCGTATCAATTCCTCTCGATTTTTCGCCGATTGTACAATTCCTCTCTACTCCTAAACAATTCCTCTCGATTCTCCCCCATTTTTAGAATTCCTCTCGATTCCTTTACCATTTCTCCCGATGTTCAATGTACTGCAAATTCCTTGTGAGCTCTTAAAAACTCGTCTTGAAAATTTTACTGTATGCAAATTACTAGTCAAAATTAGCTTTTGCGTTTTCCTAATGACGTATACTTAAATTTAAATCATTTTTATATTCCATGAGCATGCATTTATTAAAAAACGACGTCGATAAGTTGAACACTATGACATAGCCCAATATATCTCACTATGGCCCACTTGCTCTAAAAATACTAAATTTGGGTAGCCTTCGAACGCATGGAATTGTTCGAGATTGGTCTTGATCGACCTTTGACCATGTAAATGGATGAAAATACATTCGATGTCTCGTCACATCATAATACTTCGAAAAACTCAAAACATCTTGGGAGACGTGGATACAATCCGTGGATGACCATATAAATGGAAAAAATACCTTTGATGTCTCGTCACATCAGAATACTTCTAAAAACTCTAAACATCTTGGGAGACGTGTGAGACGATCCATGGAGTGTCCAAATTACAAAAATATCAACAGGGAATATAAGTCCCAATCGGCCTCTAACCATGTCATGTCACCTCTAAATAATTGGAAAAAATTTAAAAATAGGCTGACGTGCTAGATAATTCCTGAAGTTTCCAAATTACAAGAATAATTACGGGCAATATAAAAAAGATATTGCCCGATCAAATATATTTTGGTAGCTAAATCAAATATATTGAAAGCTATAATGCAACCTAAGGGATTCGAATTTAACTGAAATAGATGCAATTGTAGAAAATAAAAAGGTTTCTAAGACAAAAGGATGTAAAGGACAACGAAGACTACTTCATAGAAGCTCTAAGACATTGTGCACCATAGAATAGAGGCAATAATATCCGATCCAACGGGGTTGAAGTACATAATCTTCTTGAAATTAATGGTTATGCTTTAGAAACCCCAATGTGGATTTCTTAATTCCTAACCGCCGATCAAATGAGCGAAAGATTTTTACAATCAGGTCCTCTAAGTCATTCATTGTTTCATGGCGTTCAAGACGCTTATAGAACTCAAGATTTAGAGCTTGTGAATTCAATCTTGTTTATAATTGAGTCAAATAAATTTTGAGTGAACATTTTTTACAATAAGGGAAACACGACGCGAAGAATTTGAGTTTTTCGGTCCTATTTTTAATCCAAGTGTAAAATTCGCGAGGAATTGTGAATGGAACTTTCACTAGGAATTACTAAAAGTTCGCGAGGAATTTTGATGGCCTAACATTTCACTACTAATTGTACAAAAGTGAGACAAATTTGCACTACGCAAAGTTTCTCCACGAATTACCAAAATTTTTGCGAGGAATTTGTTGATGAATAAATTTTCACGAAGAATTGTGAGTAGTTTTCCCTAATAATTTTAGTAACATAGTAAACGAACAGAGTTTCGATAAAAATTTTTGTCACTGTCAGAAGTCAACTTTCTTAGTTTAAATTGACCTCGTTGATATGAGGGTTTTGCTAGAGGTGCCATATTCATCATGGTTTTGAGCGAAACATTGGAATGTGTGTCGATAAGGAAATTTTAATGGTTTAAAACTCAAAGATGAAATATTCAAACCAATGGAATATTAAGATTGCTAGGGGTTCTTTGGAAACAATTACCTAAAGTTTTGCTCTCCCGAAAACGTAAACTTCCAAATTAAAGGCCAACCTCGTAATTCTCTATGTCCTTAGTCATATCAAGACAAATAAAGAGCAAAAAAGGAAAAAAAAACGATTGATCAAAAATTCGTTAAAATGTTTTGACGAGATCAAGGCAAAATGTTGTACCGGCCCATTTTTCATTGTACCGACCGGTATAAAAATATTGGTTTTGAATGAGGCATATGTTGGAAAGTTAAGTCACAAAGCAAAACTAGACAAAAAATAATAATCAGCTAAAGCACCAATTTAGCTCTTGAACACTGCGGAAAATAACAAATGTGCCCGTTGTCGTGCATAGCCCATATTTGCAAGAGACAATTATTAAAAGACGTTAGTGTTATGTGTAGAGATCGGTATTTTTGTCGATCGGTTACACTTGGATGGATCTTCGACATTGTTAACGATCGGGCACACTCAGAGGACGATTGATATTGGTGTCGATCGGTCGAGAACTGATTCACGCAATACCGAAGGTGACAAATGGACTAATCAGAAGATATTACCTGGAGGCAATCGTTCGAGTACCGAATTGAGATATGGTGGGTCCATTGATCTAGGATATTATCAGTCATGAAGGGAGATATTTAATGAAACAAAATCATATCTAATTTGATCTCGTCTAAAAATATTTTAGAGTGTTTATTTTTAGATCAGTCAATTTTTTTTTATTATTCGGAATTCAGTTTGTGTGGGGGCACGAGCGATATACGAGGTTGGGCCCACAATGTGTGAGCTTACGTCCTCGGGAGAGCAAAGCTCTACCTTGGTTTTCACTATAATATTCGGAGAATACAATTACAATGATGTGATAACAACAATATAGATGAGAACGGCTCNGCGATCGTTTTGACACTAAGAACATCAGATTCTGAGCTCGGGCCAAAATCTCGGGATTTTTTCCCGACGCGGGGATCCGGCCCTATAAATACCAGATCCCCCCCTGTTACAGTACTTATCCGCGGCAACACAAACTCTTCTCGCGACAACCCTCACAGCACAGTAACCGCGACATTACGAACGATTTCTCGAGACTACTCCCAGAACAAAGTGAGTCGCGACTTTACTACGACTTCTCGCGACTACTCTCAGAGTACAGTGACGGCGACATAACGAACGATTTCTCGCGAGACACTTAATAAAATAAGGAAAAAAATTAAAAAATTTGAAAAACCTTAATCCCGAGAATCTCACATCATGTCTTCCGACTCCGCTCGTTCCTCGAACTCCGATGCCTCGTCCTCTCATTCCTCGGACTCCTCATCCAACTCGGGGAGTTCCAATTCGAGTCTTTCTGCTTTCCGTTCACCGATTACGAACCCTTATCCTTATTTTTTTGATCGACTCACACATCTCGAGAATACGATCGGTCCTAGGAGTCCTGCTGTCTGTGCCCTCAAATCTTTCGATTGGCCCTTTACCATGCATCCTCGGAAGTGGAAATCTCTGGTAGAGGATTACCACCTCCCTTCCGATTGTGTTATATACAAGCCGGGTCCTTCTGATCGGATCCTGCGTCCGCCGGTTGGCACCCATACGATCTGCTTCGAATACCTAGAGAGCGGTCTCCGTTTTCCGCCTCACCCTTTCATCTCCGCTCTCTTGACTGCTTTAAACGTCCATCTTTTCCAACTCAACCCGAATGCAATATCTTTGGTGGTTGCTTTCATCATCTTTATGGAGACCAACGGAATTTCGACAACCGTGGATAGCTTTTTCCAAATCTTCCAGATCAATACCGCTATCTATTATGGTGCCCAAGGTTGCATCTTTTTCTGCCAAAGGCACAAGAAATGCCCCTTCCCATTCTCCACTCCTCACTCGAATCATGACTGGAAGAAGCATTTCTTTTTTGTCACTGGTGTGGGTTCCACCAGATTATCCGTGCTGAGTCTTCCCTGGCGGTACCCAATCGAAGGGGAGCCCTTCCTTCCGGAATCATTCTATCCTATCCCGCGGTCCATTACTCCTAAGGCTTTGGAGAGGATACTTGCCGCGTGCGCTACATCGGATGGCACTGACTGGACTCCGAAGGCGCTATTCTATGCCCCGATCTTAGTCGCCTCCAAAATTCTTCCAGCCCCTACCCATTTTAGTAGGGGATTATTAGGTATCCAGACCATATGTCAACATATAAAACATCTCAACACTTCTCCTTCAATAAGCACACCTTCCTAAAACCAGTGAATTTACGTTCTTTAATCTCTTTAACTGTATTTCTCACGTGACTTGCTTGTTTTGCAGAGAAAATAATGGCTCCCCCTGGAGGTCGTTCGAAGCTAGGTGACAAGTTGAGATCCCTCCGTACTCTCGTTACGGAGAAAGATGAGCTGATCTTCGAGATGGCGCCCGGATCTCGGAACCGCACTGCTACGGAAGAGTTGGCGCGGAGCTTGCAAGAGACTGTGCCGCGGGCAGAAGAGACCCGACCGGCTACTCCAACACCGCCTGTTCCGGTAACTGAGGATCAGGAACCCGCAGCATATGAGCCGGCTACGGAGGCCCCCGAGAGTCCTGAAGATTTAATTCCTGTGTCTCGGCGGTTAGAGCTTACCGCTAGAGCATTTTCCCCCGATGAAGGGATGTACGACTTCGCCGAGACACTAGTGGACATTGTCGGAGATGACGAGGAGGGCGAAATAAGCGGGGGTCAATCAATAGACCCGCTGGTGGAGGAGATTGTCCGGGAGGCCCGTCTGAAGGAAAGAACAAATCAAGGAGCTTCTTCGGACAGAGGGAAAAGACCGGTGGAAGGCCCCACCGTTTCGGAGATTGCGGAACCCGTTAGGATGAGTGGGTTAACCGCCGAGTTCCTCGACGCCTTCCGAATAAGAGATATACCGAAAGATATAGTGAAGGAATGGCTCGAGATGGGACGTCAGGCTGGCCTAGTACTAGTATAAGACGGAGTAACCTATCGGATTCCGAGGGGTGATAGCGTTTCCAATAGGCCAGCCTTGACGTATTTTGAAAGAAATCCGTCACTCCCGCCGCGTGGACGAGATGACCACACGGTGTTTACTGACTTCGGTCGGTTGATGAGCCAGTTTGCGACCGCGCGTCGCATGATGGGAGAGGTTTGTAATCAGATCGGCCATTGTTACTTGCTCTTTGTTTCATCCGTATCTTATATGTTTTCTCGTGGTTTTTGCTTTTCTTTCAGATGGAGCGGACGGTTGTAGAGATGAGCACCGCAGCCGCAATAGGGGAGTACTGCATGCTCAGGCATTCGGAGCTTGACAGCCGGATATAATAGGAGAGCAGACGAAGAAGGCCGCCGAAAAATTGATGCAGAATCAGCGGAAAAGCATGCCCAAGAGATGGCGGCGCTCCGGGATGAAAATAACAAGGCGATCGAAGCTCTTAACCGGGCTCATCGCAGCGAGTTGACGGAGTGTGCGACATTTCACATTGGGAAAAGGCATGCCCTTGAGCAGTCCATAGACACCCTCAAGACGAACGAGAAATGCGCTCAAGACAAGCTGAGGGAAGTCCAAGCCGAGAACGAAGAAAAGTTAAAGAAGGCCAAAGACGCCAATACTGCTGATAAGAAGGCTCTCGGGAAGGCCCTGGAGGAGAATAAAGAATTGAAATCAAAGAATAATTCTCTCCAGTCTACTGTAGACCGTCTTCGGGCTCGAGCTGCTAGGTTGCCGTCCCAGATCAATGATTGTTTCCGGAAACTGATATGGGAGTATACAGTGCACTCCCCAACTTTCCGAAACCTGGCGGCCCTAGCTAATGCGACTTCGTCTGCTCTGTATTTTTTTAGAGGGAGTGTCCAGACAAAAAGAATCTTGGGCATATCCCTAACTCCTGAAGAGAGGGAAAGACTCGATCCCAGTCTATCCGGCAAGTTCGAGCCTGTGGATGCGGAGGATAAACTCGACTACTCGGGGGATCCGTTCGGGGCGCTCCAATTCAACTTGGAGGAAGACTTGCACCAGCAACTATATTCAGAGGAGGTCAAAATACCCGAGGAGGGCCCATCGGTGGACGCGTTTCGGAGGTTGGCTGCATTATTCCCGGAACCGGTGGGTCCCCTCGTGGGAGACATTCTTAAAGACGAGGAGGTGATGGGTCAACGTGACCCCCCATTATACGTTCCTACTAGTGTGACAGGGGCTCGGGAGCGCCATGAGGTCGAGATGACGAGCTTTATTCCCGAGAAGTTGCCCGTTGCGGGGACTAAAGAAAAAGAGACTCATCTTCCCTCGTCGACAATTAAGCTGGTAAGAAAGCACCCTAGCGAGACCGGTGAAGGTTCGGGCTCCAAGAGGAAGAAATAAACTTCCATATCTTTTTTCTTCAGTTTTGTACTCTCCGTATTTTGTACTCCCCTTCTATATATGAAATTTGATCTTCGTTTTTCCTTTTAATTTCTCCACTGTACTTTGAATAAAGAACCATACTCTGAATAATGCAAATTCTCCTCTTCTCGACTTTATTTTCTCGCCACATTCTTCAAGAGATATGGAATTCCGAATAATCCACATCAAGAAATAACCTTTCGAGATAATCAGAACACGCTTGAATCTCCGATATGGATGCGCAACAAAAACACATATAATAATAGTAAGGATGTAAGAAAGTCCCCAGTGTAGCGGATCTTGTATAAGTCTACGATAACTCTAAGGCGAAAGCCTCTTTAAAACGAGTAGATACTCGAGATAAGTCCACTCTTCTGCATTTACCAATATATCTTTGCCACCGGTATACACTTACACCCGGGGCCATCACACACTCGCCAACGGCATATACTTGCACCCGTGGCTATCACACTCTTGCCACCGGTATATACTTGCACCCGGGGCCATCACATTCACGCCACCGGTATATACTTGCACCCGGGGTTGTCATACACTTACTCGGCCCGTCCATAAGACGGCGCCAACGTACATTCGACCCGTTCATAAAACGGTGTCATTTGGCCCGTTCATAAAACGGTGCCATCACACTTTCGACCCGTTCATAAAACGGTGTCATTTGGCCCGTTCATAAAACGGTGCCATGCGGAAAAGGACCAGCCTCCGGCGAGGGCGCGACCCCCGTCGGCGTGTCATGGAGGAGTCAGGTATATACTTGCACCCTGATTTGCCACGGAAATACACATCANAGATCAACGATTGTTTCCGGAAACTGATCTGGGAGTATACAGTGCATTCTCCGACTTTCAGAAACCTGGCGGCCCTAGCTAATGCAACCTCGTCTGCTCTTTATTTTTTTAGAGGGAGTGTCCAGACACAAAGAATCTTGGGCATATCCCTAACTCCTGAAGAGAGGGAAAGACTTGATCCCAGTCTATCCGGCAAGTTCGAGCCTGTGGATGCGGAAGATAAGCTCGACTGCTCGGGGGATCCGTTCGGGGCGCTCCAATTCAACTTGGAGGAAGACTTGCACCAGCAACTATACTCAGAGGAGGTCAAAATACCCGAGGAGGGCCCATCGGTGGACGCGTTTCGGAGGTTGTCTACTTTATTTCCGGAACCGGTGGGTCCCCTCGTGGGAGACCTTCTTAAAGACGAGGAGGTAATGGGTCAACGTGACCCTCCATTATACGTTCCTGCTAGTGTGACAGGGGCTCGGGAGCGCCATGAGGTCGAGATGGCGAGCTTTATTCCCGAGAAGTTGCCCGCTGCGGGGACTAAAGAAAAAGAGATTCATCCCCCCTCGTCGACAATTAAGCTGGTAAGAAAGCGCCCTAGCGAAACCGGTGAAGGTTCGGGCTCCAAGAGGAAGAAATAAACTTCCATATCTTTTTTCTTCAGTTTTGTACTCTCCGCATTTTGTATTCCCTTTTTATATATGAAATTGATCTTCGTTTTTCCTTTTAATTTCTCCACTGTATTTTGAATAAAGAACCATACTCTGAATAATGTAAATTCTCCTCTTCTCGACTTTAATTTTCTCGCCACATTCTTCAAGAAATATAGAATTCCGAATAATCCACATCAAGAAATAACCTTTCGAGATAATCAGAACACGCTTGAATCTCCGATATGGATACGTAACAAAAACGCATATAATAATAATAAGGACGTAAGAAAGTCCCCAGCGTAGCGGAACTTGTATAAGTCTGCGATAACTCTAAGGCGGAAGCCTCTTTAAAATGAGTAGATACTCAAAACAAGCCCACAGTTCTACATTTACCAATATATCATTGCCACCGGTATACATTTACACCCGGGGTCATCATACTTTCGCCGCCGGTATATACTTGCACCCGGGGCCATCACACTTAGTCAGCCCGTCCATAAGACGGCGCCGTCGTACATTCGACCCGTTCATAAAACGGTGTCATTTGGCCCGTTCATAAAATTTTCCTTCGCACTTTCGACCCGTTCATAAAACGGTGTCATTTGGCCCGTTCATAAAACGGTGCCATGCGGAAAAGGACCAGCTTCCGGCGAGGGCGCAACCCTCGTCGGCGTGTCATGGAGGAGTCAGGTATATACTTGCACCCTGATTTGCCACGAAAATATACATCACAACAAACGGGCCTCTTAAAATATTCCAACAGTCATTATGTATAGACGGTTCTGCCGCGGACAGGAAGACTCATCATGTTCAAAATATTTTGACACAGTATTTAGTTTGACGAGTTTGAAAATGATCGACTATAAAACAGGTGGTACATTGCGTTTCTAATCTAACTTATTTAATTTATTCCAACCTCCTTCGTACTAAAACGCAATGGACCTACTCCTACCTTACCAGTCCCCTAGTCGATTGGATTCATGTCGTCAAAAAAGATACTTAAAAATTTAGAATATGACCACCAAAAAGAGGGGAAATTTTTATTTTCAAAAAGATCGATGAGTCACGTCTATACATAATACTTGCGCAAATTGGAAATATGCCAAGTCCGTGGCAGCTCCTCCCCGCTCATATTTGCGATTTTGTACGTTCCTTCCTTCACTACGGCCGTTACTCTGTACGGTCCTTCCCACTTTCGAGCCAACTTGCCAACATGCTTTGAGACTTCCAATTTCTTAAGAATCAAGTCTCCAACTTTTAACAACATAGGTCGAACGCCTTTNAAAATTATCGACTATAAAACCGGTGGTACATTGCGTTTCTAATCTATCTTATTTAATTTATTCCAACCTCCTTCATACTAAAACGCAATGGACCTACTCCTACCTTACCAGTCCCCTAGTCGATTGGATTCATGTCGTCAAAAAAGATACTTAAAAATTTAGAATATGACCACCAAAAAGAGGGGAAATTTTTATTTTCAAAAAGATCGATGAGTCACGTCTATACATAATACTTGCGCAAATTGGAAATATGCCAAGTCCGTGGCAGCTCCTCCCCGCTCATATTTGTTATTTTGTACGTTCCTTGCTTCACTACGGCCGTTACTCTGTACGGTCCTTCCCACTTTCGATCCAACTTGCCAACATGCTTTGAGACTTCCACTTTCTTAAGAACCAAGTCTCCAACTTTTAATAACATAGGTCGAACGCCTTTGTCATGCTTCCTAGCCATCCGCCTTTTACATACCTCCATTCGTATTGCAGCTCTATCGCGGATATCATCAATGCAATGAAGGTCCAATTTTCTCATGTCCTCGTTCAACACCACGTCATAAGCGATAACTCTTTATGATAAAATAGTCACTTCAACCGGAGACACGGCCTCGGAGCCATATACCAAAGAGAAAGGGCTGAATCCGGTAGTAGACCTTGGTGATGTCCGATACGCCCACATCACATTATGCAATTCATCCACCCAAGAGCCTTTGGATTCATCTATCCGTGTTTTCAACTGTTGTAGGATAATGCGATGGATAACTTCTGTAAGCCCGTTTGTTTCTGGGTGTGCCACGGAGGTAAACCGCTGTTCAATTCCATAACTCTCACACCATTCATTTACTCTCTTACCTGCAAATTGCGTTCCGTTATCCGACACCAAAATCCTGGGAATTCCGAATCGGCACACAATGTACCTCCAAAGGAAACTGATAATCTCCTGTTCCCGAACGCGTGATACAGCTTCAACCTCTATCCATTTGGAGAAATGTTCCACTGCCACGATGCAAAACTTCTTTTGGCTAGGTGCTTTTGGAAACGGCCCCAAAATATCGATGCCCCACATATCGAAAGGGCATGTTGTCGGTAAAGGTTTCATAATGGCTCTTGGTACATGATGCACGTTCGAGTGGAACTGGCATGCAGAACAAGTCCGAACAAAATTCACACAATCTTTCACCAGTGTTGGCCAAAAATAACCGGCCCTCTTAACCTTATTTGCTAAGGATCGACCTGCTGAGTGATCACCACAGTCCCCAGCGTGAACTTCTTCTATAACGGCCTTTGCCTGTACTGGGGACAAACATCGAAGATATGGGCCTCCAAAATTCTTCTTATACAACTTATCATCCACAAATTTGTAGCTCTTTGCATAGTTCTTCGAGCCTCGCCTTCGTCGGTGGCAATTCTCTCTTGATTAGGTAATTTACAATAGCATCCTTCCAAGATGGCTCGTCGGTTATGGCATCTAATAAAAACCATGTCTCATTCAAAAATTCCAAATTAGCCACCTCGGCTGTCTGTTTCTCCAATGGACTGACAGAGGGCTGGTAATGGATCATTGTTGTTATCTTCGACTCATCCGAGAGTTCTAAAATCGTCGCCGCCTTTGCAAGACCGTCTGCACGCGTGTTTTCCTCCCTCGGGATATATGTGAGCGTAAACATCTTAAGATTCTTAGCCGACTCTTTGAGTTTTTCCAGATACCTGCACAAATGGTTCCCCTTGGTGGAGTAAGTATCTGCAAATTGGTTCACCACTAACTGCGAATCAGAATGAGCATGTAAACGAACGATTCCAATTTCCACTGCCAAGTTAATACCAAATATCAAGGCTTCATACTCGGCGACGTTGTTAGTTGCGGAGAAGCGCAACTTTACCGCATACTCATGTTCTTCACCAGATTTCCTTTCTTTAAAATAGATACCAATGCCGGCTCACCCGGCAGACACCGATCCATCGACAAAGGCGTCCCAATATTCCTGAATACCCAATTCCTCCGATCGAGTCATCTCTACTATGAAATCTACTAACACCTGGGTCTTTAACGCTCGCCTGGAGATATGCTCTATCTGATACTGGCCCAATTCGATATTCCACTTTGCTAGCCTACCAGAGGCATCAATCTTTGATAGCACACTTCGGATAGGCTGATCTGTGAAGACTGCAATATGATGTCCTTGAAAATAGTGCCTCAATTTCCTTGAGGCACTATCAGAGCTAATACGAACTTCTCTAAATCGGTATATCGGGACTCCGCTCCCTGCAATTTCCTGCTCACATAATATATTGGTTTGTGTTCTTTGTCGCTAAGTCTGACCAACGCAGCGCTCACTACCTCTCTTGTCACTGACAAATATAAGCCCAACGGTTCTCCTAGAGATGGAGGAGACATAAACGGTGGCTTGCTCAGATAATCTTTCAAGCTCTCAAAAGCCCTGCTACATTCGTCGTCCCAGTACAAAAGATTTGTTTTACGCAAAACTTTGAAAAACGGCAAACTTCTTTCTGCAGATCGCGAGATGAAGCCATTTAATGAGGCTAACATCCCAGTTAGCCTTTGAACTTCCTTAACAGTCGTCGGAGGAGTCATTTCTTGGATAGCCGTTATCTTATCTGGATTCATCTCAATTCCTCTTTCAGATACCATAAAGCCGAGAAATTTACCTCCTTTCACACAAAAAGCACACTTGAGTGGATTCAATTTCATTCTATGCTTTCTCAGCACCCCAAAACAGTCATTCAAATGCTGGATGTGGTTATCTCCATGTTTACTCTTTATTAATATATCGTCGATATAAACCTCCAAAGATTTTCCGATCATATCTTTGAACATCGAATTCATTAAACGTTGATAGGTGGCCCCAGCATTTTTCAACCCAAATGGCATAACTCTATAGCAAAAAATGNCTTTCTGCAGATCGCGAGATGAAGCGATTTAATGAGGCTAACCTCCCAGTTAGCCTTTGAACTTCCTTAACAGTCGTCGGATGAGTCATTTCTTGGATAGCCGTTATCTTATCTGGATTCATCTCAATTCCTCTTTCAGATACCATAAAGCCGAGAAATTTACCTCCTTTCACACAAAAAGCACACTTGAGCGGATTCAATTTCATTCTATACATTCTCAGCACCCCAAAACAATCACTCAAATACTGGATGTGATTATCCCCATGCTGACTCTTTATTAATATATCGTCGATATAAACCTCCAAGGATTTTCCGATCATATCTTTGAACATCGAATTCATTAAACGTTGGTAGGTGGCCCCAGCGTTTTTCAAACCAAATGGCATAACTCTATAGCAAAAAATGCCTTTGTTTGTCATAAATGAAGTAAACGACTTGTCTTCACAATGCATGAAAATTTGGTTATAACCCTTAAAGGCATCTAACATACTAAGCAGTTCAAAGCCGCAGGCCGCATCCACCATCATGTCAATGGTCGCCAGCGGATACGGATCCTTCGGGCATGCTTTATTTGAATCCGTAAAATCGATGCAAACTCTCCAGCCACCACTCGTCTTTGGGACCACCACTGGATTCGCGACCCAATCCGTGTATCTAACACGCTCTATGAATCCTGCCTGCAGCAAACTTTCCACCTCCTCATCAATTGCCCTCTCTTTCTCCGGGGAAAACTTCAACTTTTTCTGATGAACTGGTCGCACATATGGGTTAACATTGAGTCTATGAGAACAGACTTAGGGATCAACTCCCACATAATCCTGATAAGACCAAGCAAAAACATCTACATTATTTCGCAAAAAAGAAATTACCTCCTTCTAAACCTCAGGTGACAACTCGGAACTGATTGTCACCGTTTTTTCAAGATTGCCGGGAAATAAAGGCACTGTTTTGATCCCCAAAGGCTCCATCTTCATATCATTCTCTTTAAACTTCCTAAGAGTGGGTCCCTCATTTGTTTCAATAATTTCATCAGACGAGAAATCCACCATATAAACACTTGATTTTGCTTTCGACCCATCCATACCACTCCTGCACATCACATTATAGCACGATCGCGAAAGTTCGTGATCTCCTTTCATCTTTCCAACCCCTAGTTGCGTTGGGAACTTCATCATCAAGTGCGGTTGAGACACCACAGCTCCGAATAAGTTTAAACAACTTCTCCCAAGAATTGCATTATACGGGAGTATAGGGAGATCCACCACCACAAATTCTACAATCAAAGTCCTTGATATTCCGGGATCACCCAAAGTTACCGGTAGAAGAACAGATCCCTCAGCAGCAACAACACTGTTATTAAAACCAACTAATTTCGTGTTCACAGGTTGTAGTTGGGTGGTTCCTTTCAATGCCATCTGTTCAAAAGTTACCAGAGTCAAAATATTGGTAGCAGCTCCGGTGTCCACTAGCACTTGTGAGACAACTAGTGCATCATCTTGTGGGGAGAAAACCACAGATAAATACTCAGGTCCGAAAGAGATCGTCATTTTGTCCAAATCTGTCAACTGGACCATATTTACTTCCATAAAGCGCCCCTTCTGATGTAACGCCTGATAAGAGCGTTTGCGGGCGAGGTTTGAATCGCCGACACTCTTTCCCCCGGCGATAGTCATAATATTGGGGCCTAGGTTGCCCCATCTTGGTTGGCCATTTTACATATTCAAAATAGGTTGACCCTGGTTGGGGCCAACCGGAGGAGGAGGAGGTAGTGCTTGTTGATTTGCCGAAGCCGGTGGATAAGCGTCATATCCATACCCCTGCTGATTCCTTTGCTGCTGATACCTGCCACGACCACGATAGTTATTGCCTCTCCTTCCTCCTCTTTGATTCTGTCTGCCTCCATTGTAGTATCCCCTCTGGCCACCTCCTTGACGCTGGCCACGCTGTCCTCCGTATCCACGTCCTCTTTCATTTGGCCGTGGTGCATCGGCCCTTGGGGGTTTAGGTGCCGCCCCACCGGTATCTCGATTTTTCCCAGCTTAGGCTCGGGTAGAGCATCCACCGTACTGATTAGTTCATCAAGCTGGCCCAACTCCAACAATCTTTCCACTTCAGACATTAACTTCTGGCAATCATTAGTTGAGTGCCCAAAACTCCGATGGAATCGACAAAATACTTGGGACTCGTAAGTCCCCGGTGTTGGTTCATGCAAGGGAGGGGGATAGCGGAGAGATCCACCCTTCTTCTGCTCAATGATGGCGAAAATTTGTTCATAATTATATGTCGGAAAGACTCTCAACTTTGATTTTACGTGCGGGACAACCTTGTCCAGCCCGCGACTTGTAACAATATTGTGGGAGCCATATGCTCGCACTTCGATTACTCCATGGTCTCGCAAACCTTCATCTTCTCGGATGTACTGCGTACATCTCAAAGCCAAATCCTCCATGCTTTCCGGGGGATCTCTATTCAAAGAATTACACAAAGGGTGCCCAGCCAGAATAAGCTGGAGCACCCCAACTTTCTCACTCACGGTAATCCGAGGTATCTTCCTACACTCGGCCTCGAAACGGGTAATAAAACCCAACAATCTTTCCGAAGAATCGTACCGCAACGCGGTTAAAGAAGTAATAGACTTTATCGGCGTGTTGAAAGGCGCGAAAGCCGAATAGAATTGATCCTTAAAATCCTGATAAGAAACGATCGAACGTTTCGGCAACCGGTTAAACCATCGGAGGGCTGATTCTTTAAGAGAGGCGGCGAAGACGAAACACATGGCCGCATCACTGAAATTCATCAAACTTACGTGGATTTCCAAATTCGACGTATGAGCATGCGGGTCAGTCGGCCCGCGATACTGTGGAAGATCCTTAGGCATTTCAATAAATTCGGAGCGAGTGGCTCCGATAATTGCCATGGAAAAAGGAGATAGGGCATTCGAAGTATTCCATGGACTTTGCAAAACTTCCAAAGATGGCGACGCCTTTCCTCGATTACCGATGGGCTCATTAGCCCTCTCATAGGCTGAGGTCTGATGAGTATCCCGGGTGTGCTCCCCGTACACTCGTCTCCTTTCCTGGCCAAGAGTCAGATTGGCCTCCAACTGGTTCATCCTAGCCTCGCTTTGCTCCAACTTCCCGCTCATCTCCTTAAATTTTGATTCTATCAATTCTCCGATCTTTTGTAAAGTGTTGCTTTGCTCTTCGATTGCTGCAGTATTTGCTCGTGATTCCGGGACACGATCAATATCATCCTCAGAGGCCACATTATTAACAGGTTCCGGGGTGGCATTGTTCCTTCGGGCTCTCCTTTGAGCCTCAACTTGCTCTAATTGGGCGATTAAAATACGCCTTCGCTCTTCCAAATCCTCATCGGGTTCTGTCTGATCAGCAGATCTAGAGCGTGCAGGTGGCGGCAGGTGGGCCGTGTTACGGACCGCAACTCGGCCAACTCGTGCGAATTCATAACATTTGGACATATATTCACGTGATCGAGGATAAAAACTTGGTTCCCCCCGGATGAAAACCCGCTCCGGGAGGGCCGAATAGTCACATTTTGAGCAGGGGGCTCCTCCAGAACTGACGATCGAGCCCCCGGTAACACAGCAAAATCATCATTAATTTGAGGAATAGGGTCCGCCTCAAATTCTTCGTCAAAAGTATCTTCATTAGAATTCCGAGTAGTCATGATGACAGAAATCCGAACTCAGCAATAAAGCTCTCAATGGGATAAAAGATCTCGGTCCCCACGGACGACGCCAAACTGATCTAGTCAAAAAATATTTTGGGTATTTATTTTTAGATCAGTCAATTTATAATTAATTCGAAATTAGGTTGTTGTGGGGACACGAGCGATATACGAGGTTGGGCCCACAATGTGCGGGCTTACGTCCTCGGGAGAGCCAAGCTCTACCTTGGTTTTCACTATAATATTCGTCGAGTACAATTACAATGATATGATAGCAATAATACGGGTGAAAACGGCTCGTGAAATGATCGAAAACAATCAATCGGGCTCGGAAAACTGGCAGCAACGAATTGTGGTTGACAACTTGCAGAAAATACTGTACTAGCAGCGCAACCGGCACTGTACGATGAGCGCAGCCGGCACTGTATGATGAGCGCAGAGAACACTGTACGATGAGCGCAGCCGGCACTGTACGATGAGGGTGGCCGCGCGAACTCGTGCGAGTTGTCGCGAATAGTGACCCAGATGAGGGTGGTCACGCGAACTGGTACGAGTTCTCGCGAATAGTAACCAGATGAGGGTGGTCACGCGAACTCGTGCGAGTTGTCGCGAACAGTAGCTGAAAAAACGAAGTCTCGCGATTTCGGGCGAANAGAGTTCCATTCATCGAAAATTTCACCTAATTCTTCGTTTCTGAAACACCCAACATTTTTAAGCACATCATAAGCTTCAGAAATTAGCTGCATATCACCATATTCAATACCATTATGCACCATTTTCACAAAATTACCAGATCCACCTTTTCCTATGTATGTAACGCAAGGCCCATCGTCGACCTGAGCTGCAACTTTGGCTAGAATTCTATGAATGTTAGTGTAAGCTTCATGTGAACCTCCAGGCATTAAAGAAGGACCGTAACGAGCACCTTCTTCGCCGCCGGAGACACCCATTCCTAAGTAAAGCAAACCTTTAGATGAAGCTTCAATTATACGGCGCTCAGTCTTCTCGTACCACTCATTTCCGCCGTCGATTATAGTATCTCCGGGTTCCATGTAGTCTGAAAGTGCGGCGATGGTTTGGTCAACAGGTGCTCCGGCTTTGACTAATATGATTATAGATCGGGGTTTTGAAATCGAGAGAACGAAATCTTTAGGATTGTACTTCCCGAAAAGAGGTAGAGAGCCTTCACGATTTGCGCGGTCGACGGTTTCATCGACTTTGGAGGTGGTGCGATTGTAGACGGAGATTGGGAATCCTTTTTCTGCGATGTTGAGTGCTAGGTTTTGGCCCATCACCGCCAGGCCGGCGAGTCCAATTTGAGATAACGCAGCGGCTGATTCCATCTCCGGGGAAGTTGTTGGCGATTAGCAGGCGACGGAGAGAGTGAAAAGGTTTTATTTTGCCCTTTCACTTTAAAGGTTGCAATCATCGAGTATTCCGATTGGGGAGTTTGCAGTGTGGGCCAGGGAGAGACGGCGGACTTATCGAGGTAGCGAAAGGGTACTCTTTCGACTACGCAAACGACGTCGTATTCTCTTTCAAATTCAAAATTGAATTTTTTTAGAGTTTATATTTATTATTTTAAATCTCATATAAATTGGAATGAGTTTATGCACAAATCCTATACATAACTAATAAATCTACACCCATGTATTCTTAATGGGATGTGGGTTGGGTTTTGATTATAATGGATTAAGTCGTGGTTCGAGCATCGAACTGGACCCGACCCATACACATTCATATTTATTCGAATCCAAACTTACCATATACATGCAAATCCGTGGGCCAAAATAAAAATTAAAGATTTTTTAAATATTGAATAAACTTAAGGGATTTAAAGATTTAACGACTAATGTGTAACTCGTGTGACCTACCGATATAAAAGATCATTGTTTTTGTAAGACAAATGATCATATCATTGATTTTTTTCTTATAGTTATTTTTGCAATACGGTGAAATTGCAATTTCGATATCATTGTAATTTTTCAACGATACGATCAAACACGTGGTTATGTTATCTATATACGAAACACCTCCATGATATCTAAGAATGAATTCGATAAGGTTAGGAATACATGTGATCTAGTCTAAAAATATTTTGGATATTTATTTTTAGATCAGTCAATTTATAATTGATTCGAAATTAGGTTGTTGTGGGGACACGAGCGATATACGAGGTTGGGCCCACAATGTGTGAGCTTACGTCCTCGGGAGAGCCAAGCTCTACCTTGGTTTTCACTATAATATTCGTCGAGTACAATTACAATGATATGATAGCAATAATACGGGTGAAAACGGCTCGTGAAATGATAGAAAACAATCAATCGGGCTCGGAAAACTGGCAGCAACGAGTTGTGGTTGACAACTTGCAGAAAATACTGTACTAGCAGCGCAACCGGCACTGTACGATGAGCGCAGCCGGCACTGTATGACGAGCGCAGAGAACACTGTACGATGAGCGCTGCCTGCACTGTACGATGAGCGCAGAGAACACTGTACGATGAGCGCAGCCGGCACTGTACGATGAGCGCAGCCGACACTGTACGATGAGGGTGGCCGCGCGAACTCGTGCGAGTTGTCGCGAATAGTGACCCAGATGAGGGTGGTCACGCGAACTGGTACGAGTTCTCGCTAATAGTAACCAGATGAGGGTGGTCACGCGAACTCGTGCGAGTTGTCGCGAACAGTAGCTGAAAAAACGAAGTCTCGCGATTTCGGGCGAAAATCTTGCCTTGGGAGATGCGAAAAGGATCCGAATCCCTTCTCAATGCCTTAGGACCCCTATTTATAGAGAAATGTAGCCCAAAACACAAGTTTAGGTCCAAGAGCCCAATTTCATTAAATTAAGCCCAAGACACCTTAAATAATATCCAGTTAAATTAGAACAAATATCATTCCGCAATAGAACTTCGGAAATGCGTCTCGATCCAGAATTAGGCGGGAATATCGATTAGAAAATACCGGAGGACCCCGTAAAATAATCCACTGCTTCCAGATAGTGAATACGCGGCCACATAACATCATTGCAACTGACCGGTGCGCTCTCGGGTGGCAAATTACGAAAATACCCCTGGCCCCGTCCGGGGCCGAAATGACCCGAAACATCTCAAAATGCTTACAGAGACTTTATGCGGGGCCTACCGGGCCAGAATTGTGAGAATACCACTTGAGAATGTCATCCGATAAAAATACCGAAAATACCGAAATACAACTGCGCCGGACGAGTCCTCGGGTATGGATAAGTACAAGAGAATATACCCGGGTAATATCAATGGTGTATCCGGGTCGGGGCGGTAGAGCACCGCAAAATAGGGGTGGCAGGCAGAAGAATCTTCCTCCTCCACTTGTTGAGATGGAAACAAAGCCTTCGCAAAATGAGGCTACTCCCTAGGAGCGTGCGGTTGCCAGAAAAATTTATGTTATTTCCGACGGTATACAGATCAATGAATCTGTCTGTGACAGGAAGAGAATAGCCCGCAGAGAGGGCACTGGTGGCAAGTCTTTTTGTTGATTGGATCATAGATTCCATAACCGTAAACCCAAAATGTCCATATCATTTAGTGCTTCCAAGCATCTTTTCATCTTCTTCTGTGTAAATTTCAGACTTGACTCCCTCCTGCATATGAAGATTTTGCACACCAAAACCTTTCTCTTTGTCTATCAGATTCTTGTTACGCAATTCGCAATAGCTTACAGGTGTTAAGTTCTTTAGCCTTCTCTCCCTCATCAGCAAAAAAACAAGAAATTAAGACATCACTATTTCACTTTCAAATACCCTTATGAAATCCATTCTATAACTCTAAAAATCACAAAAAACAGTATACAAAAAGCAGAAAACGAGGTAGGTAAAATAGGAAACATCAAATATAAAAGATCGAACTGAAGACCTTGAGGAGCAGCGAGCAGGACCCTGATATGATAAATGGGAGCAACTAAGATGAGATCTCCACTTAGAAACTTACTCGTGGTTGATTTTAGGGAAAAGAGTTTCTTCGAAAGATTAAAATGACCCATTTTTTGCATTCTCTCCTAATTCTCTTTGATCCTTGGTTCCCTCGAGTTCTAGTACTCAGAAACATAGTCTGTTGGAGTCGCTGCAGTCTTGTGTTAGTCCCCAACGCCATTGAAGTCGCTTCGATCTCTAGTCCTCATCGTCACCATTCTAAACAAAGTTGTGATATTCAAATTTTTGTTTAAGAGTTAAAAAACTTATTGACTTCTCGTATTTATATCACAATTCTAAACAAAGTTGTGATATTCTCGAATTTTTGTTGAAGTCTCGAATTAATGAACACCTAATTCTCCAAAGCTTTGATAGAAGAGCAAGGACAACGACCAACTGTATACACACACTACAGCCAAAAACAATATTGCACAGACATGGGAAATGAAACTTTCCTTAAAAAGGAAGGTGAACAGTGATTTTGAAATAAACACAAATAATGGAAATATTGCATGCAAACAATAATAAAAGACGGAGTTTTGCGCTAAATACCACCGATCCGGAACAGTGCCGGCAAAATACCTCCATTCGCGTTAGCCAATCGCGAACTGCATTTTTTACGCAATTTACGATTGGCTAACGCGACTCGCGTTTGCCAAAATAAAATTTAAAAAAAAAATATTTTTTTTGTAATCGCGATAGCCTAAATCGAGCGCCAAAAGGAGCTCGATTTAGCCNATAATCATCGTCGTCTACGACCGGCACTACCCTGCTGCCCGAGATGTCCACCGGTGCCACACGCACGACTGACACGAGTACGCCTTCCCCGTCGTTCGCCTACCGCCTGATCTGGTGACTCGTCTCGGAGTCTAGTCACCGGCTCTTCTTCTTCACCTTCTGCCTCCATAGGCGTATCTGTAGGACCGATCGGGGGTATATCGGTGTGCTCGCGTGTCTGCTGTGAGGAGCTCGCTCCATGTGTAGGTGCGAAACCAACACCAGGGGTTGGGGTCTGCTGCATAGACTGGTAGAATGACCACATCATGGTCATTTGTTCCGGGGTGAGGGAGGGAGGCGACCTCTGGAACGAAGGTACCTGAACACCAGATGTAGAGGGTACATAGGGACTATCGGTGGGAAAATCTGGAGCACCTGTATCACTCCTAGGTTGCCCACCGTATAGATACCCATACAAGTTCCTCGAATCAGTGGTCATCTGAACCGCTGCTGAACGAGGATCACACTCTACATTCTGAGACAGTACTTCGAGCTGAGCTGCCTGTTAATTCACAAATAAAATTAGAAGTATTTAAATAAACACTCATATTAGAAACCCTAATACCTCATATAACACTGGCTGTGCAACCCCTCCAAGCCAACCTGAAGATGCTTCACTACTTGTACCGAGGATTAACACTGTTATCCTATGGTACCAAGTGAAATATTAATCTTCCGAAGATTGGTCGTTTCGGGGATCGTAAAGTGAATCAAAGCGTGATTCCCAATGATTCACCTCTTCACAGTTGATTATCTGCCATGTTTGCCCCGTCTCTTTCCAGTGTTTATGCGTGGAATAAAAGACAGACGAACAATAAAAAAGACAGACGAACAATAAAAACTGTACCTAAAAACAAATATTGCAGACATACATGGAAATTTTGCATCAATCCTCTACAACAACAATGGAGTGTAAGAATGAAGTCTCGTGTACGATGGCATAAAAGTATCAAAGATTAAAGTACACCTAATTCTTCAAAGCTTCGATATCAAAGCAAGGACACTGACCAACTGTATACACATGCTACCGCTAAAAACAATATTGTCGACAGACGACAATGGAAACTTTCCTTAAAAATATAGGTGAACAGTGATTTTGAAAAAAGACACACAATGGAAATATTAAAGGCGAACAATAAAAAAAGACAGGTGAACAATAAAAAAGACAAGTGAGCAATAAAAATTTTACTTAAAAAACAAATATTGCAGACATGGAAATATTGCATTAATCCTCTACAACAACAATGGAGTATAAGGTTTCATGTAACCTTGCACGTTTCCAAAATCATTTCCGCCGTATAAATCTCATACAAATCATCATTCTCTCACATCTTCATCATATTCTTTTTTTACTTCTAAAAATTCTCACTCGTTCACATCATCTATTCTCTCCAAATTTAATTTTATATTTCTATCTCATTAATTTTACTTATATATTATTCAATTTGTCATTAAATATTACATTTAATTTAATACTTTTAACTATTTCGGTTGAATTTGAGTTTCTTTTTTATAATTTCATATTCGGAATTGTTATCCCTTTTTCGAAATATCCAATGCGAAACAAGTTATGAATTTAAATTACTAAATTAATCTAATATGCATCATTTTTAACATTATTATATTTTTAATTATAATATTTCAAATAATATATAATATTTAATTGTTTATATAATATAACTATATCAATTATATAATTAAATATAAACAATATAGAACCGTTTCCGCGGACAAGGGGCACCCAAGCCTTTGTCCGCCTACCGTATTTATGTGTCGTCACATCGATTCCCATGCAACCTTGGGTGCGGACGTAGAGGAAACCTGGGCGGACAAAACCGTATTTCAAACGATTTTGGCCACCCTTAGACTTACAATAACCTTCTCTGCGATTAAAATCATTTACGCCGTATAAATCTATCTAAACATGATCATTATCTCACATCCACATCATATTCTATTTCCACTTGCTAAATTTCTCAATCATCCACATCATTTTTTATTTCTCTTTCATCCACATCATCTCACTCTTCAAATTTAATTTTATCTTTTAATCTCATCAATTTTATCTATATATAATTCAATTTGTCATTAAATATTAGCTTTAATTTAATACTTTTAACTATTTCGTTTGAATTTGAGTTTCTTTTTTTATAATTTCATATTCCAAATTGTTATCTTTTTTTCGAAATATCCAATCTGAAACAAGTTAAGAATTTAAATGACTAAATTAATCTAATATACTTCATTTTTAACATTATTATATTTTTAATTATAATATTTTAAATAATATATAATATTTAATTGATTATGTAATATAATTATATCAATTATATAACTAAATATAAAAAAATAACCATTTCCTCGGACAAGGAGCGCCCAACCCCTTGTCCGCCCATGGTTACATAGGTGCTGATGTGAGGAAAACTCAGGTGGACAAAACTGTATTAAAGGCGATGGATCATACTAGCCATTCATGCACAGTGTTGATGTTTCAGTAGGAAATTCTTCGGTATGTATTTTTCCTAATTTGAGTTGATAAGTTTTGATTGCTTCTCTAATCCAGTGTAGCCTGACGTCGATGTGTTTTGTTCTTGCATGGAAGGTACAATTGTTGCTTAGTTCGATTGCACTCTGGCTGTCATTGCGCATTAGGTACTCAGTCTCTGTGGAGCACTTTACTTTTAGTTCCTGCAAAAGTCTCCTCATCAAGATGAGTTCCTTTCATGTTTCCATAAGTGCTAGGTACTCAGTCTCTGTGGTTGATAGAGCCACACATTTTTGTAGTATGGATTGTCAGGACAACGCTCCTCCTGCCATTTTCGTTAGGTAGCCAGTGGTGGATCTCCAGGAATCTTCATCTCTTGCCATAGGTGCGTTCACAAAGATGGTAAATTCTAAATTTGAATTTGATTCATACATGATTCCCATATTCTTTGTCCCTGCAAGATATCGAAAAATATATATTACTGCCTCCCTGATCTTGTCTAAAAATATTTTGAATTTTATTTTAGATCAATCGATTTAATTTATAATCTTTAATTCAATTGTTGTGGGGACACGAGCGATATACGAGGTTGGGCCTACAATGTATGAGCTTACGTCCTTGGGAGAGCATAACTGTAATAACCCGAATAATTCGTGATCGAGTAGATGAGAATTTAACCCGATAAGGATTAAAGTATGGATTTCGACGATTATACTCCATTTAAGGTGGGTAAAATGTGACAACTCGCATTTGCAAGAAATTTATCAAGTTAATATAAAGTATAAGGGAAAATTGGTTAATGAAAAATGGCTATAGATGTATTTATATATATATTGCTTTCACTTTACAATTAAATTAAAGACAATCATGATTTTTGTTATGAAACTTACAATATATATATATTATTACATTGATGAGGTGGAAAAGATTTAATGGGCCTAGGGTTTTGAAGTACAGGCTATTAATTTAATATAAGAACCAATACATGAAGAATGGGGGAGAGGGAATGGGTTTTCACGGATGGTGGCGGTGGAACAAGAAAATCAACCAAGTCTCTTCTTCAACTTCTTTTCATCCTCATTCTCCAAGGGCTACTCAAATCACGAATTGTTTATAGGAGATTCTCGGAATTCGGCTAAATCAATTAGACTAAACCTAAGGAGCATGGCGTCTTCAACCGAGGGAAGGAATGGTGCATTTCGCTGTAATGGTGTCGGAAATTGGCCTGTTGGTGGAGGTGTAGAAATGAACGAAAATAACTTGGGAAAGGACATCTTCCGATGAATGGTAATTCATTAGACGGATGGAAGGATACCCAATCTCATCCTAAGAAACATGACAATCTCGAGAGGTATTCTAGGAAATTCATTGTATATAGAATCTGTCGGTTCCAAGGTAGAAACTTTTGTGTACATGCCTAAATTTGTGCTGCTGGAAATGTTGTGTGATCACCAGGTTAGACATGAAAATTGATTAAATAAAGTAGGCAAGATGGAGGACAATATGTTGGGTTGGCATCTTCCTAAACAAAAGAGGACATGATTAAGGAATAGACCGTCGGACGCTATGTAGAAAAAGGTACGCGGGATGATCAATCAAGTAATAGAAGGTTCATGCAATTTTATAAATTTTACGATGAAATGTTTAAATTAAAATGTTTTGAGATACGTTGTCCCTGCGGGTGCGAGCGCCCGCCGGGAGAGGGTGTCCTTATATTGTTTAACGAAATGTTATGAAAGAATAAGACTCGGGGTGAGGAAGGATGGACCGTCCGACCGAACCCGGCATCGTGCCTCGCACACGATTCGCCAAAGGAAGGGCATGCCTGATGAAGTGAATGAAATGTTCAAGAATGAAATGGTACGTACGGAATGGGCAGAACGGATCCGAGCGAGAAAAGGGGTAGCGCCCGAGTACTCGTTCGGGGATGGGACGCATATGGCTCGTCGAGTCGACCAACAGCTAACGGTCGGCTTGGGCGAGACATGTCACCGGGCATGTAAAACAGAGCCGGCAAGATAAGTAAAAGACACATGATAAAATGATAAGTAATGTTTAAAGAAATGTTTAAAGTAAAGTTTCAAGTAAGTTTTACAAGATTTTAAATAATGTTTAAGGAAATGTTTCAAGTAATGTTTCAAGTAAAGTTCAAGTAAGTTTTACGAGATTTTAAAATAAGAATTCGAAAGATGAAAGATGTTTTCAAATGAGTATGAAAGATGTTTTTAGGTGAGTATGAAAGATGTTTTTAAGTGAGATTTCGAACGAGCTTCAAGGATAAACGAGTTTTAACAATTTTCATAAAGATATTACGAAGAGCTTCAAAATGAGTTAAGTTTCAAGTATGATTTTTATAAAAATGTTTTACGATGAGTGTTTAAAGAAGTTTTAAAAGCAAGAAGAGTTTTCAAAGAAAAATGTGTTTTTCAAAGTAAAGATAAGTTTTTAAAGAGTTTTTTTTTAACCGAAGTTTCTATTATTCGATTATGACCGCTCTACAGTTTGTAGGAAAAGAAAAGAATAAGGAAATCGTGGAATGAGTTAGTCGTCGGCTGATACCGAGAGTGAATATGAAGTCGGGAGAAAAGTGAGTTTGTTAATACGTTACCGAGAGGAAGATTTGAAATGAATGAGATAAAGTTGTCGAGGTTTATTTATGAGTTTTATTTTGATGTTGCAAGTTTTATTGATATTTTAATATGATAAGCGCCTTGTATTCCATGAAGAATGGAGCACGGCATGTCGCGCACCGGAAACGTCTAGGCCCGATTTCGGGGCGTGACAATAACTCTACCTTGGTTTCACTATATCAATCAAAGTATACCATTACAATAGAGGGAAATCCATAATCCGAATGAAAACGAGTCAAAAAATGACCAAATCTACTGCGTTGCGCCGGAACTACCAAAAACTCGCGAGTCCGTGCACAATGTCGTGATTACTAGGACCAATGCACAAAGTTGGGACTAATAGGATCAATTCACAAAGTCGCGACTACCAGGATCAGAAACTCGCGAACGAGCACAAAGTCGCGACTGCCTTAACAAAATAAGATACGAAACTCTGGGGCCAATAGAACAGTGCAGAATGTCGCGAGTGAGCACAAACTCGCGACTAGAAATAACACAATCTCGTGACTAGTCAGAAAGTCGCGATTCCCATGGTGAATTCGAGTGAAAACTTTGCCTTGGGGAGGGTACTAAGAGTATGAACCTTTTTCAGTTTATTGAGATTTATATTTATAGAGAAAATCAGTCCAATAAGTCAGTTTCAGTCTTAGAAGCCAAATTTCAATTAAATTAGCCCAAATTACTCAGAAAATATCCAATTAAAATGGAAAAAATTTCGTAACATCCCGGAAGTTCAACAGTGCATCCCAGTCGAAAGCTTGTAAAAAATAACGATGAGAAAATATCGGAAAAAAACCGTTGACTAGTTCCTTGTCTCCAAATATTGAGCAGATAGCCTGAAATATCGCCAAAACTTACCGGTGCGCTCTTCGGGTGCCAAATTAATAAAATAGCCTTGGTCCCGTTCGAGACCGAAATGATCCAAAACTGCAAGAAACGTCATTAGAAAACTCATACGTTGGACCGGGAAGTCTGAATTACGAGAATACCCCCGAAATCGCATTATTCCGTAAATACACGAGAAATCCGAAAATACCATTTAGCCACGTCGGACGAGCTCACGGGGTATCGTAATACCAAAAATACCCCTGGTAATATCACTCCCAATGTTGCCTTCTAGGGTTTGAGAGGAATCTGGACACAAACGATACCGCAAATGTTATATCTGGGCGTGTTCCAACCTTAAGATGCATCAGGCACCCTACTGCTGAGGCATACGGTACATTATCCATCTCTTTGAGTTCTTCCTCTGTGCTTGGTGCTTGTTTATTGGATAACTTGAATTGATTTGTGATTGGTATGCTTACTGCCTTTGTTGAGTCCATGTTAAATATTCTGAGTATCTGTTATGTGTATCTTGGTTGAGATAATGTCAATGTTTTCTTTCCTCTGTTTCTTTCTATATTTATGTCAAGTATTCTCTTTGCTTCCCCCAAGTCTTTCATCTCAAACCTTTCCTTGAAGTGCTTCTTCATTTTCTCAATGATGTTTTTGTTTGGGCTTGCTAGTAGAATGTCATCTACATAGAGTAGCAGCATCAGAAAGTTCCCATCGTTTTCTTGTTTGAAATATACACAGTTGTCTGCATGAGTTTTCTGATATTTTAATTGTGTCGTGAATTCTTCAAATCTCTTGTTCCAAATTCTAGGAGCTTTTTTTAGTCTGTATAAGCTTCTTTGTAATTTGCATACCAATCCTTCTTTTCTTTTCTCTTCAAAGCCGACTGGTTGCTTCATGAATATCTCTTTCTCTAGGTTTCCATGGATAAATGATGTTTTGACATCCAATTGTTTCAATTCTAAGTCTAGGTGAGCAACCAGAGCAACCAGTGCAAGGATTGCCCTTATAGAGATCAATTTGACCACTAGTGAGAAAACTTCATCAATGTCAGATCCTTTCCTCTGATTAAATCTTTTTACTACTAATCTAGTCTTGAATCTTGTGGTTCCATCAATCTCCAGTTTTCTTTTGAAAATCCATTTGTTATCCAAGGCTTTTCTATTATCTCGCAGTTGACCCAATTTATATGTGTTATTTTTCTTGAGAGATTCCAGCTCCTCCTCCATTGCTCATTACCACTGTTTGCTTTCTGTGTCCTTTACTGCTTCAGAATATGACTCAGGTTCACCTTCTTCGGTTAATAATACATAATCAAGAGATGAGTATCTAGCTGAAAAGGTTTTTATTCTTTGAGATCTTCTTAGCCCAAGTTCCATTGCTTCTGTTGTTGATGTAGGTTCTACTTGGATTGTCTATGTTCTATAGTTTTTAATGACACTTGTTCTTCATGTTGTGCATCATTCAAATGAGTAAGGTCTGGTAAATCCCTTAACCCTTAACCATCATTTATTAGTTCACTCTTTCTGTTTGTTGTCTTGATGTCCTTTATGGTTTTTCCTTCCATAAAGATTACCTCTCTGGATGTGAGAATTTGTTGTTCCTAGGATTCATAGTTTATATCCAAACTTGTTATCTTCATATCCTAGAAACACATATTCCAACGCATGATCATCAAGTTTCTTCCTTGCTTCCTTTGGAACCAGTGATAAAGCTTTGCACTCAAAGATCCTTAAGTGTTCATACCTAGGTGTCTTGTCTGTCCATTTTTCCTCTGGAACCTTGAAGTTTAGTGAACTTCTAGGAGATATTTTCCTTAAATAGTATGTTGTGAGTAAGGCTTCAGCCCAGAAACCCTTCCCTAACAGTGATGAGTTGAATATGCATCTTACTTTGTCCATGAGTGTCCTATTTAGTCTTTCAGCCGTCCCATTGTGTTGATGAGTGTCAGGGATTGTTGTTTCATGCCTAATTCCAAGGTCTTGGCAGTAAGCTTTGAATTCCTTTGAGATATATTCCTATCCATTATCCGATCTTAGGCATTTGGCTTTTCTTCCAATCTCTCTTTTCACCATAAGCACCCAAATTTTGAAGTGCTCAAGCACTTTATCTTTTGTTCTCATCAGAAAAATATAACTTCGCTTAGTTGCATCCTCTATGAAACTTACTAACATCCTCATCCCTCTATTTGAAGATTGGTCAATGTTGCACACATTTGTAAACACAAGTTCTAGTGGTTCATCCTTTGCTTTCATCACTATTTTGAAGCTCACTTTGCGTTTCTTGCCTACCAAACATATTTTGCAGATCCTTGGTAGGGTTTTCTGTTTAGTTTTTATCAGGTTCATTTTCCTAAGATGTTCCAGTCCTCCTTAAGATAAATGTCCCAACCTTTTATGTCATATTTTAATATCATCATTCCCTTGAACTACGTGTAGTTGCATTTCTTCCAGCTTGAGAAGTGTTCTATATAGAGTACTTTCTAGCTTCTCTTTTGCTAACACTAGAGATAGTTTTGTCAGCTTCCAGATTCCTCTTGAACATGTAAAAAGTGTAACCTGCAAAATAAAAAACATTAATTGATAAGAGGTTCATTCGAAGTTTGGTATGTACCTGACTCCTTTGAGTGTTAGCTTGCTGCCAAGCTCAGTGATAACATGAACATCTTCAATGCCTATGATTTCTGCATAGGATTCATTTCTCATTTTTACTTTCCCAAAGTTTCCAACTTCAAATGATAGGAAGCTTGATATTGCACGGGGTTATTTACGTAATTAGGATACCCCCGGGAATCGTTTGACGTGGCTAAATTGTATTTTCGGTTTTCTAATATATTAATTGATTAATGTGATTTTGGGGGTAATCTCCTAATCTGGGTATCCCAGGCTTGCAAATAAGAATTCTGATTATGTTTTGAGTAGTTTTGGATGGTTCCAGTAGAGGATGATGCTAGGGCTATTTTCAGTATTTTGGCACTCGGAGAGCTCGTTGGCGATATTTTAGGCTATCTTCTAAGTATTCGAAGTTGAGGAGCTCATGAAGGGTATTTTCATGTATTTTCTCGGCATTACGTGTGATAAGTGTTCGACCGGGGTGCATTTCGAAAAACCCTTGAGATTACGAATCATATCTCGGTGAAATTGTGTGTTTCCGAGCAACTCGAGGCAGGCTCGGCCAAATTGACTAAGATTGGGCTTTTGGACCCTAAGTTGACCTATTGAGCCAAGTTTTTCTATAAATACAAGACCTTAGGCCCCAGAAAAGGATTCAAACTTTTGACACGCTTCTCAAGGTAAGGGATTCGCGACTTTTTCTACAAAAAGTCGCGAGAGCACTCACTCAACCCCCACACTCGCGACATTGTGACCAAAAAGTTGCGAGAACACATATTCATGGCTGTAGTCGTAACATTTTGTCGTCTGGCCCCCCGACTCGTGAGTTTTCGCCACCATGACCTCGGACTCGTGACTTTTCGTCACTTAGACACCATGACTTGCGACTTTTTGCACCATCCACGAGTTTTTGTACAAAAGTCGCGACAAGTACTCCCATTCGCGAGTTTTGTCATCTCGGGCGCGACATAGTTGAATGGATCATTTTTCTAACCGTTTTCATTCGGATTGTCATCATATCTCGTTTGTATTTATATTCTTTGATTATTATAGTGGAAACCAAAGTAGAGCTATGCTCTCCCGAGAATGTAAGCTCATACATTGTGGGACCAACCTCGTATATCGCTTGTATCCCTGCAATAATTGAACTCAAGATTATATTGGAAATGACTCATCCAAAAGAAAACATCATAAAATATTTTTAGACAATATCAGTTTGGTGTCGTCTGTGGGGACCGAGACTTAGTCTTATTGAGAGCTCTTGTGCTGAGCTTGGAACATGTTATATATTGTGATGATCCGAAATTCCTCATATGAAATTGATGTGGATGAATAGATCTTGTTGGAGTGCAACCCTCATGTGATAGAAGACGAGAGGAATGATATTTTACCGAGGACTCAATCAGTGCACCGGAAGAGTCCGCGGTAGTGAAACATCTAACCAACCCCCGGAGCAGGATTTCATCCGGAGGGGATCTATTATGAACACATGGCATCGGTGTGTGCCATGATATATCAAGTGAAGAAAGATTATATGAGTGCATTGAAAAATTATCATATGCCATGAATATATGCTAAAGACATGCCAATGATGTCGAGAGGGTTCCAAAAAAAATTAAATTTCATGGGAGGTTGCATTTCATGTATGCAATTAGGTGGTGATGTGATGGTGTAATATTTTTCGGGTAGGATTTCGGTGACATTTCACTATTTCATTTTGATCCATTTATCGAAGAGGAGCCATATTTTGGATGATTGAAAGGATTTTGTTCCGGTAACGGTGATTTCATTGATTGTGCAATGAGATAGAGTTTTATAAGAAAGAATGAGATAAAGAGAGCATGTGTCAATCGTTGGCCATTGCGTGATATCTTGAGTAGACTTTGTAAAGCGAGGACTCCTAGGGAGACATTGTCCAAGAATATAAAGACGAAAACAAGGTGGACTCAACCCAAAAACCCGAGCCACATTTGTTATATAATGAGAAAATAGACTTTCATCTTTGGCATATGTGGAATTGATCGAATCAAAGTTTCAAGGGATGAGTGATGTGATCGAGCATAATGATGCTCGAACAAATCAGTTGGAAGCATGGTTTTAAAAACTGGTCGAACCGGTGGATCGGAAATGCTTTCAACTAGTCGGATCGGTTTGAACCGGTTTAATAGAAAATAAATAATAATATTAATGAACAAGAGAAATATATTTTAAAATATAATTTTTTACAAAGAATTCTAAATAAATTCTTAAAAAATGTAATTAGGTAATATAAATTTTTTTTTATATATATTTAAAAACAATTTAAAAAATTTTTAATATAAATTCTTAAAAACCGGTTTTGAGTGAAATAAATCGGTTCAACCGGATTTTTTTGGCTCCAAAACCGGTTTTTAAAATAATAGACCAATCGGTTTGAATCAGATTGGGATAATGAACGATTCCCGGTCGAACCGGCCGGTCCGACCGATTTTTTAAAACCATGGTTTGAAGTCAATCTTGGCCTCGGTTATGATAGAATATGGGTATATGGATATCCATCTTAGCTCCGCTTATGAAGATGATTATGATGTGTAAGAGAACACAATTAAGCTCTTCAATGGAAGAAGAAAGACCATGGCATTGGTGGAAGTTCTACAAAGTCCATGGAAAGCTTCGACCGCTCTATCTTCCTTTTCCGTGGCAATTATTAATGCTACTAAATCAGAATATATTGAGATGGCAAAGGATCTCCCATAGTATCTGGGTTTTGGCAGCTTCTTTGAAGGAAACTATCTTCCAGTTATTCAACCGTATGCCAATGTTTTCTATCATTTCATATCGGGATTTAAGCATCAATTTTATTCGTGTTGTGCACCTTCCAATGTATCAGTGGGGTCAACTACATCTTTAATCGCTTTGCGGTATTATTCATTGGAGAGTTTGTATGGTTTTGTAACCCGTTTTGAGATAGTCGCGTGGATTGCATGGGCTGATATGCATGGTAACGTAAAATGAGCATGTAGGAAGAGAGGTGACGGGTGCATGGAGCTGCAGTCTCATGGCACTTGTGACCCACGTACACCTTACATGCAAAATGAGTTAATGCATAGTTGCATTTGGGAAAGTTGGCCACATGTTTCTTGATTGTATGTATGTGTATGGCAGAGTCCACAAGTCAGGTAAATAAAGCAAGAAGCCAACTGCATGTAATGGTTGAAGAGAGTGTTGGTTACTGGAAGTTGGTAGTGCTAAGTTCACACGACTTACTTGCTATATGGAACATGAGAGGAGTCGATCGTCGTTGATATCTAGAGGATCCACCAAAGAATATGGAAGACCTTGCCTTAACGTATACACCATATATTCGGAAAATTAAAGAATGCATACTTATGGGTCACATGACATTGTTGCAAATCATGTGATTGATCAAATGTATCGCTGTCGAAGTCTAACATGCGAACTTTTATGGCATCCAGTTGCATGTATATTCTCGCCAGGATTTAACAGAAGAAAGGAGGACCCCTTATATATCTCTCTCTATTATAAGCATCGACACTAGGGACTCATGAGTCCCAAGTATTTTGTCATTTTTCATCGTCTTTTCGAACAAGTTACAGATGATTGTCGAGAATTGATGTCCGAATTTGAGATGTTATTGGAGCTTGGCTAGCTTGATGAGTTGATTAGTATGGTATAAGGAATGCCCGAGACCGAGGCTGAGGAAGTTGGCTTGAATATTCAACCCGAGAGACTAGTGACACTCCCCGAGATCGATTTACTATAACTCGAGGCAATACATCGCGTATATTGAGCATGTCGCTCCAGTATGTACTCATTTTGCTCTGAATCATAGAATGTGCGAAAGAGCAAAATTAATGATGTGTGATTTTCCAGTTTTGAGTTATTAGCAAAGTTTTATGGTTACCGATTAGAAGAATACGAGATCATAATCTATTAATCTTCTTTATGGACACCCATCAAGAAGCTATGTAGCTTTCATATATGTCCAATACGTTATATCGATGACTTTGGTCGTTTAAGGTTCGAGATTCAGAAACTAACGGAGTTTAAGGCAACTTCAAAGAATGTACATATTGAGAAATAGATGTGGAAGAGTGCACCTTTTACGAACTCATATGCCATTGAGAAATTATCATGCCAAAATGCAAACCAGTATGGAAGAGAAAGCATTTGTGACTGAGCAAGTTATTATCGTGGTATAGGGAAAAACTACAAATATAGATGGTGAAGAAATGGTTAAAATGAGAAGATAGTTGTCAACGAATAACCGTAGAATGCTTGAAGTTACCCTAGAATAACAAAATAAAATTCTAGCGTGGAGCTGTGTCATTGAAAGAAGGTCCCGTCTCCTCATAATTTGAAGCGTATATTTGTGTCTCAACATTCCTACTCAATAATCAAGACCTATGATTATATGGACTATCCGGCTCCCTTACTCATCATTCAGTTGATGTGAGCATGTTTGTGGAGTAACCAGATCACCCTGGTTTTCATTGGAAATTAATTGTTGTTCTAAAAGATATAATAGGTCTTTATCGATCAATATTCCTTGTTCGGATCATGTGGGTATGCGCTCATGAAAGCACTCGGAATTATAGTTGAGGACTTGGAATTAAGGAGAATTCTTAAGCTTGAATGATTTAAATTAAATCTCTACTCGATGATCAAGTTATTGATAACACGGAGCCTATATTGAAGATGGCATCTAATTGTTTTTTTTAATCATCCGAAATGATATTCGTTCGGATTAGTCTTAACCTATCGTGAATGGATCATTTGTTCGAGTTACTTCACTATCCAGAATAGTTTTCGCCTGGAATGGTATTCATAAGGATGCTAAGCAATTAATTATTAACGGTTTAATCATTATATATACCAATGGCGATTTATTGATTTACCATCAGCATGCTAAGCAATCAGAGTTTTATACTTGAATTCTTTAAAGATATCCGAGAATTATGGTTGTTGGGTATTCAGAAGTATCAACCACTATCAAACTATGTCTATTGGAGTTCAATTGTTGATAACGAAAGAGATGTCAAATTTGTGTTATTTTATTCATCGCCTGGAATGGTATTCGTCCAGAAATATATGGATATTGAGCATGCTTTCTTACTTCATCTGTGACATTACCGAGCTTACGAGTATCTTGATCATATATGCATTCTAGCAGATGTTTTGGCATAGAACTAATAAGCAACATATTAAGTTAGTTTGGTTTAACAACAGTTATGTTGCTCCCCAATGATCTATTATTCTTCCAGTCACCCTAGGATATCAAGAAATATCAAAGACTTTATTAAGAGAATTCGTAGTGGTAGATCTTCATATCCTCCTTTATAATGTTGCCCTTGGAAGAGGAGCCTTGAATGTATTCGGAGCCATCGTATCTCTGCCCCATTTGATTATGAAGTTTCCTACCTCTTCAAGATAAAAGAGGTAAAGGCAAATCAGGTGTTGTCATGTTCTTGCTATAATATCATGTGTCGAAGAAGTATGAAGGTCTCTAGTACCAAGAAAGATGTTTATATGATGAGTTTCTAATTAGAAAGAACAACTTTATTAAGATGATGCATTTTTGCTCTGGAAAGATAATGAGAATGATAAAAGATAGAACTTATGGTGTTAAGGTAATTTTAAAGAATGAAAATGAATTACTTAAAAGAAGCGGAAATTCTCCCCTGAAAAGAAAAAAGACAATTGATGAAGATATGAAATGTTTGTTCTAAGCAGGATTCGTCGAGCCAGTGAAATACACATAATGGGTCACGAACCTATTGGTGATCCCAAAGTTTAACAATAGCTATAGAGTTGCATTGATTTCATTAATTTGAGTTAAGCATGGTCGGAGAATCCATATCTATTGCCATTGACATAATGGTTAATTCGGCTGGTTTAAAGTTTCCAATTATGCCTTTTGGTTCGAACAAAGCAGGTTCCATGTACCAACAATTGATGAAATCAATATTTAAAGATGTGATAAGAAGAATGTGTGGAAGTCAATAGTGATGGCATACTGATAAAGACCGGTGTGGAAGTAATCATGTCCAATATTTGAGCGAATGATTCAGTATATTGCGGAGGTATTCAATGAAGTGGATATGTGAAAGCAGAAAATTTTCTTGCTCATATAATGTTTAAGGAAAATTTGATATTCCTTCTTGCATTGCGAAATGGTAAACTTTTCATAATTGAATGAATAGATTCGAATGGTTTTTGAAAGTTGGAAGCAGTATATGAGTAAAGATTTGTTTATGTCTCCACTTTCCCCTCGAAAACCATTGGGCTTTATATCTTGCGCATTCAAAGAAGCCATATGTGCTGCCTTAGTTGGGCGTATTGACAAGAAACATTGGCCAATAATCATGTTAGTAGGAAAATACATAAGGTCGATTTTCGACGAACCGACTTTAGTCCTATTCAGAGAGGAGATTTAAGATCTTATGAAAGTGAGTCTCATAAAAGTGATTGTATATATTGACAAGAATAGACCTAGTGATTATTTTTCTTTCAAGGAAACATTGAAGAGAATAGTTATGTGATATTGTCACATTTACAGTATCATCTCTTGTTACTATACATGTTTGGATGATCGAGAAAGTAGAGACCCATGCTATTTAACCTAGTAGCGGGATGCAGACCAAAAATTTTCCACATGATAAAACGAGTATGCTTAATACGTTGTTATGAGCGGAATTTTTTATGCTCAAATTAGAGGTTGTGGACCTCTGTGATACTCATCAATCTAATCCCGTCAACACTGTGAACTTGCGAGTAAAAATATTTTGTTCATATAGAAGAACATGAGCATGTCATGTGCGTTTTGAATTGTTACGAGGATGATATGATCGTGATCCGTTGAACCAGTAATCATGAGGGGACAAATACAAGGAATGTAGCGTTTATTCCACTTGGGAGAATGAGAGCTTATTGAAGGGAATGAAACACGTTGTTATAAGAATTCTACCCACATATTATGGATTATTGAAAAGTCGTGTCTTTCTTTTCGAGGAATTCATTTATCTATTGCCCTTGATATTGTTAACCAATTTATTCCCAAGTCAGCAGATAAAACTTTATCTTTCTCTGGATCGCTAAACAAAGATGTTTAATGAAATGAGGCATAGATGTGGGGTATTCAGAATAATGTGCTTTCAATATTGATATCTTATACAGTGAAGTGTATTTCGAGGCAAGAGAATACTCATGCGAATGCACCTATTGTCTAATGAATCAACAATGATGACAGTGATTTATTATCAACTACCTATCATCATTATGGAGAGATGAACTAATGAGATTATCTCAAGACGAAGGTCAACCTTTGGAATCGTGTAATTATCAACCGAGTTTGCTTATAAATATTAGAAGTAGAAAAAGAATCAGTTAGTAAACAATCTATATATTCTCTGTTTATCTTGCCCCAAACTCAATGCATTCAAGGAGGAAGTTTATACCGGAGATTATGCTGACTGTGAGAAGGTGATGAGATAAGTATTGCAAGTTAAATTAGAAATTGAGTTAGTATTGCTCTAAGTATCTCCCACAAATATTGCATGTATTGTTGGAAATTGAGCATTACTGCTATAAATATGAAGACATCAAAATCATTGTACTATCGACATCTAAGAATTGGTATTATTATTATGTGCTTCTCTTATGAGCTATTTGTATCAATGGTCCTGAAACATTTTTCTGAAAGAATATATATAAATTAATATTCCGAGGTTGGAATAAGATTATGAACACAAGGTGATAAGCCATCCCATGCTTATATTGTTTGCTAGTTCTTGATCTTTAAGACCTTGGTATTGTTTATTGCAACTGGATTCTTCGAAAAGCATGGAAGTGAATTATGTGAGTATTATTATGTCTATAAGAAGCAGTACCCTATTACCAAGAACATCGAGGAAATCTCCATCTACATTTTTATTCTATTTCCATGTGGAATATTGCACATAGTTATCCGAAAAAGCGCGAGTGAATAATGCACTCATTATTATCGTATGTAGTATTCTATGCCTAGCACTTTCAGATTCACTAATGGATTTATTGAGATACGTGACAGTTAAATTTCCGATGTATTGATAACCTCATAATGAGGGCGACTATTCTAATGGAGGTATGTGATTACAATTGTGTTTATCGCTATTGATTATTGGTGACTCGGTATTATAAACATTCGAGATGGTTGAACTTTTTTGCAAGTGGTACTGTGAATGGGAAATTTCGTATGAGATTACGACGGTAATGAGAAAATGAATGTGTAATATTACGAATTTGAGCGGAGAGGAGATGTCACGGACTTCGCATATTTTCAATTTGCGCTACTATTATGTATAGATGTGACTCTTCAATCTTTTTGAAAAGTAAAATTCCCCTCTTTGTCATCATATTCTGAATTTTTCGCATCCTTTGTGAAGAAATGAGGTCAATCGACTAGGGGACTGGTAAGATAAGAGTGAGATTCATTGCGTTTTAGTATGATGGATGATGGAAAATTAAATAACTTAAGATAGATTAGAAATGCAATGTACCGCCTGTCGTGTAGTCGATCAACCTCAAATTCATCAAATTGGATGTTGGGTCAAAATATTTTTGAAACCGAAGAGCTTTTGTCTGCAGCAGAATCGTCTATACATATATACTGTTAGAATATATCAAGGGGCCCGATAGTTTGATAGTCGGCCACGTTCCGAGCATGATTCCATGGATCACGGGAGCCTTTTTTCCCGACTCCTCCATGACACGCCATCGAGGGTCGCACCCTTGTCAGAGGCTGGTCACAGTCCGCAATGAGAAAGGACATTCGTCTCCTCCGTTGTCCCAAAAGAACCATTTAGTCCAGGGGTTTGGATCTATCTAGGCGGGAGTGAAAAATTTTTGTAAGTCCAAGGATTGTACCCTGAACCTAACGCTACTTCCATCCAGATGGTGAAGGTTCTCTGGTGCGAGGAACCCAAACTACCCGAGTAGGAGTGAAATATTTACGTCAGTCTAAGGATTGTAACTTGAACCTGACGCTACTTCTATTTGGGCATCGAAGGTTTCCTACGTTTAATTACTTTAGCGGAGGAGAACGGGAAAGGTCCGATTGGTGATGGTGGAGCGTGCCAACAAGTGTAAAGCATAGTGACATCTGCCTCTCCCGATGGTTAAGTGGGTAAAATATCTTAATGCGAGGGACTCCATCGTCTAGGCGGAAGTGAAATATTTACGTTAGTCTAAGGACCAGATCCTCCGCTGTTGGAACCTCCAGCAGAGAAAAATGAACCTGCAGGGGTAAGCGATGCCGACCTCGAAGTTCTAGATTGTGCCAACCTGGCTTTGGCTGCTGCGGTCCTTTGTGCAAGTTAGGATCCATACATTATCTTTGTTGAACCTACAGATAAAATTGATGAGAATCAAAATTAGAGAATCATAACATAATCACACACTATACCCGATTTTTCCGATGAGTCGAAACTAGAAAAAATACCCTTCGGGGGTGGAGTGTAGGTCCTACCCGCTACACCCATCTCTAATAACCTATTCTCCCTAAGGAGGTCGATGCGCTTAAGGCACTTCTCCTGAGGAGGGAACATTGCTATTGTGTTAGCAATGTCCGTACGCGAATGATTGTATTTATATCTATCTAATTTACCGAAAAGTTTACATACAGTGGTGGGTTTAAATCCCAACATATCATCCTTTGGGACCCCAATCCACACACAACAAGTTTCCCACTCATGTAGGGAATCATTTTTATCTACTAAAGCGCATTCCACAGTTTGGATCACTATATAATACAATTTACGAGTACCTAAGAGTCTCCTACCCCTTTGGGACACTATCAAATACAAGTTAAAAAAAAATCTAACGTCGGTTCTATACCTTGTTTACGACAGTAGAAAATAAACACTATAATATAAACATAGCTACCCTGAAACAAGGCATAGATCGAGCACAGGATCTCCCGAAGAAGGGTCTCTACAAAGGCTATAACGAAAATCTCAAACCGTTTTTTAGGGATGCGTAACCGAAAGGGATTGTCATGCCTCATCTTATATAAATATAATCTAAGGTGAGACATGATGATATACTCTATAAATTAGAGAGCAAGGACATACATGGTATTATATTCATAAACTCATTTATTTGTATAGTTATAAGTCAACATAATTTACTCTACCAAAACACTTTAATATACATAACTTAAAAAATCAAACCATATCCTATTCTTCAAAACCTCATATATACATAAAAGTTACTATTTATAAAACAACAACATAGCAGAGGAAGACTATAACATAACAAACAATGAAACAAAAGCTACCCGCAACCCTTTACTCTTTTTTTACTTGCGGCAAACCAATCGACCTAATTAAATCTCTGTGTCGTCTTTACCTGGTAAGGGATTAGTGTTCATGAGACTATACCAAGAAAAAATAGAGAAACAACAAACATATAGCAGCAACACAATCAAAGCATCAACATAAGAAATGTAAACACGTATAGACAGCATTTTCATTATCTTGCATTGCCGGCATGGCGAGCCTGGTAACCCATCTCAACCATTGGCTTAGGCATCACCAAAGATCAAGAAAACATAAGAATCAATACTCAAGTATTGATCAGATGGAGCCACCCAACATCACAATATATGAATATGCTCAACATACATGCTTTGGATCCTCTTAATCATAATTTTGGCCATGTCCACTTTCATGTTGCCGTAAGCTAGCTTGGTTTGTGGCTAATTCTACGGTAAAACCATGATGCCAATAGTGTGCATCCACCCCTCCTCGAAGTTTCACAAAACAAGACAATTTACATATAAAATTACTAGTTGAATTTTTAGGGGCAATCCAGTGACACAAAACACCAGACATATTGTAAAAGCTGAAATGAACTTCAAATTTAATGTAAGAAGAGTCATTGGAAAGCTGATTTAACATGCTAAAACATCATAAGAGGACATAACTTCATCAGAGTACTTAAACGTTTCGTAAAAAGCCATTTAAATATGATTTGTAAAACTGTAAATAGATGAACAGTTCTACGAGGGTTTGGAAAACATATCATAACTTCTTAACATGTGTTCTTCTACCTGTAAGAAATTACAGGTAGAATTAGGCTGAACAAAATCATGCAAGTTTCATTACAAAATTCGTAGCTAACAAGCAACAATAAATTCATCAACATCAGCAACTAAACAGTAAAACGTAGAAACTGTATTTAGCTTGTAAATCTCAATCATCCCACTATCCTTTAACTTTCCCTCTTAAAATTTCATCTCCTAAACTCACTTGCACCCTATGAAGGATTTCATCATCTGATTACGTCCAAAACTCACTCTTGGAAGACTCTCAAGGCCAATTTTCTTATTGACTAAGTTAGTCAATATTTCATATTTATCCTTTCTTATAATAATAATGAATGAAATTGTATTCTATTATGTAGTATTTAGATCATTTATTTGTATCCTAGACAATACATATTTATGAAATTCATTCCCAACACTACATAAACAATAAATAAAACTACACAACATCTAATTTTAAAAAGATCAAAACAATTGCAACTAGTGAATTATGTGTGTTCTATTTTATTTACCTTGAGAAAGTAATGTATTGTCTTGTGGCTTTACAAAGATAGATCCCAGAGGAGTAATCATCTCCTCAGGAGTAAACATAAGACATCCTCCTTACCCCTCATAATCGGGTAGTAGGTAGCAATTGAAAACTTAACCCTAAGTTCTTCGGTATCAATTTCTGATACAACTGGGTATCTAACCCTACTAGTGCCTCTACTTAACCATTTATTATAACGACCGTAAATCTGGCCTAGTCGGTTTACACTGCGTTAGCCCGATTTAATGAAAAAATCTGCTTTTAAACTTAGTTGGGAAACTAAACAACCACTTGACATTGAATGACCGACGACATTGTTTAACCGTTTATTATAACACGAGTGTCTCTACTTAACCGTTTATTATAACACGACTTTGGTGGTCTAAAGTCTACATTGTTTAAACGACGGCAACCACTTGACATTGAATGACCGACGACCTCCTACCTTCATGTCTACCTTTTTTATCTTCTACCTCATCACCTACAACATATATACTTTTTCCATTTAGGTATATATTTTCATTTTATATAAAATAAATTATTAAAATTATAATTTATATCAATTAGTAAGCATTCATATGAAAATATCTAATTCCAAATTTTTGAATTAGAATATTAATCCATTTTATTAAGTTTTGAATTTATTAATTTAATATATTTGATTTTATAACTTTGTAGGAGTAGTACGTAATATATATATAAGTTATTTTATTTTATTAACAAACCATTTATAAAATTAAATAAATTATCTTTAATGAAAAGTCGTGTAAGTGTAATAAAAATTTAGTAATTATTATAATAAATGCATTAAAATTAATATGAGCAATGCTATACTAAAATTTTTGCCAAACTAAGTGGGCCGAATAAGGCCATAGAAATATGAAATAATTTTGTATTTAATATTTGTACGATTTTTAAATTTTAGAATGTGAAGTAATTACAACTTCACTTGACAAAGAGTGGGAGAGGTCATTGGGTTATCTGTAATATTGTCCATGTCCAAAATTATTTCTGTTATATAAATCTTTCTACATATCATCATTCTCTCACATCTACATCATATTCTCTTCACTTCTAAAAATTCTCACTCATCCACATCATTTTTTATTTCTTTCTCATCCACATCATCTCATTTATCTAAATTTAATATTATCTTTCTATCTCATTAATTTATTATTTTATTTATCATAAAATAATGATTCCGATTATCTTGACGTTTAATTTGTATTGGTGTGTTTATTTGCTTCGTACTTAGTTTTTATAATATCTATTTTGAAATAATCGAATTTTAAATAAAATTACATATATAAATTATCAAAATAAAATAATACATTTTAAAATATTTACTAATATTTATAATTAATTATTAAAAGAACTCCAAGCTTCAAATTATTTCCCCAATTTTACCTAGATTCGCAACGACCAATTCATGAAAAGTAAGGAATTTGATTATAAAGCATCAACGTATTCCACATATTGTGATTACCCAAAAAGTCAATCGAAAAGAATATCTGATTTTGACCATGAGAAAAATGAGGTTGCTGTTTTGCCCATCAACAAAATATTGGTAAGATGAATCTACGGTTCCATAAATTTGAGAAGTTTTCTTCAAAAGACATGAGAAAACACCTGCAAAAATAGTAATCAATATGGATGATTTAGATAAAAGAAATGGACATCCTTCTCGCAATAAATTATTTATTATTTTTATAAAAAAATTTGTGCACAAAAGGTGGAATTTCCGCACCCGAGCGTTGGGGTGCGGAAGCATAAACGTATTTTCACTATCGCTCAAATAACCTTAGTCGCAGACGTGGGGATAAAGGAGCAGACAAAATCGTATGGAAGTACGTGGGGGAAGCAAATTGTAATAGTAGAAAGTACGTGTAGAACAGGGAAGGGAGTTTGCGCCGACTATTAGGTCCCAACTCGTGCTACCCCTCTTCTTGCTTGTGGTTTATACTTTTTCAAACATATGTCAGTGTTGAAGTCTCGTGGCTTAAGGGCATGCTATCTGGGAGCAATGTTGCTATTTGTATTTTCGTTTTAGTGTCGATCATGGTCTACATTCTTAGGTTTCGTATAGTAATTTGGGTTTTAAAGGATTCTATTACTGTTTTGCGTCAATATTTTTGTGGGTTTCCCAGATATTTCCGAACTTCGTAACAAAACCATAAATTTCCTAAAATCGATCCCGTGTTTAATTTTCAATGCCTTTGTATGTTTTTCATGAGTATGGTTGTTCTGAGATTCTGCATGTATCTGTAAGAGCACATAGGATCTAGATGAACAAGATTGGAGAAGGTTCTGCTTACATTAATGTTGTATTCTGTTACACGAGTGAGTTTTAAATGCAGTTTTTTATGTGATCTTTGTAGGCCTGTAACCCAGAAGAGAGATGGAAAAGGCTGGTGACCAAGGGGTACATTCTACCCCTTTGGTGCCATCCTTGCTTGAAAGTAATAACTTGTCAGAGAGAAGTATGGCTATGAGGCCAGGATTTGGTACTTCTGGAAAACAAGTTTCTTTGGTCACAAATAATTTCAAAGTTTCTCTCAGAAATTCAGAGATTATATTTTACCAATACAGTGTAGATGCAATACCCTTTCTTTTTCATGGTTATACTATTCAAAATGTATACAAGGCTTCACATACCTTTCTTGCAGGTTTCTATTGTCACTGGAGATAATAGAACTCTTGAGAGCCCAGTACGTTGTAGAAGAGTAATCGATAAGCTTTATGAAATTTATTCTACTGAACTTTCTGGGAAGGGGTTTGTTTATGATGGAAGAAAGAGTTTGTACACAGTGGGTCCATTACCAAAGAACAGATTTGATTTCACAGTTGTTCTTGATGAATCTATTGCTATACGGTGACTCACTGCCTTATAAACTATGTGTTTCATTATTTCATTGCCATTTTTATTTATGTTATAAAAATATAATTTTAAACTTTTTTGTTAGTTCATTCCATGTTATTCCTAAATCATGCAGTAGTTGTTGCGGTAACATAAACCTAAGCGAGTATAGCAAGAGGTCAAAGTACTCTATACAATCAACCACTTTCATAGTGGACATTGTTTTTGCTACTACAATTCCTTTGCATTGTATCAATTTTCAAGAAGGTCAACCAAATAAAGCTCAGGATGCTCTAAGGGTCCTGAACACAATGCTTCAGCAGCTAGCAGCTAAACGGTATTCCGACTCTGCTTCCTGGAGTCCACTTTTATAATTTCTGTAGCATTTGTGATAGTTTTCATTGGATGCAGAGGTTGCCTATTGGTTCGTCAATCGTTTTTTAATGATGACTCAAGCATGTTCACTGATGTTGGAGGTGGCGTGATGAGCCTGAAGGGATTGCACTCCAGTTTTTGTCAAACCATTGATGGCTTATCTCTCAATATAGGTTCTATTTGCTTTTTAGGGTTTAGGGTTAGCTTTACATCTGCATTATTGTTCCATTTCCTCTCTCCAGATGTTTCAACAACAATGATAGTGAAGCCAGGATCTGTCGTTGATTTCCTTCTTACTAACCAAAATGTGAAGGAAGCACATAAAATTGACTGGGTAAAGGTAAGTGATCTTAAATTCATCACTGTAATTACTTTGATATCCATATGTTTCAGATTCTCTTTACGTGAAAGTCATAGTTTTTTCTTCACAGGCTCAAAAGATGCTGAAGAATCTAAAAGTGAAGGCCAAGCACAATAACATGGAATTCAAAATTTCAGGTTTAAGTCAGCAACCTTGCAATCAGCAGAAGTAAGTTGCCAGTTATCAAGCCAGAATTCTTCCTTCTTCACGATAATGCTGCTCACTAAGAATTACAATCTAGTTTTACTTTGAAAGTGAAAACTGGAAGTGGTGCTATGGATGGTGGTACAATGGATATCACAGTTTATGATTATTTCGTGAAGCACCGCAATATCAAACTTGAATCTTCAGCATATATGCCATGCCTCGATGTAGGCAAGCCTAAGAAACCAGTTTACTTGCCAGTCGAGGTGAATGCCGTATTTTCAGTGTCTCATCTTATTCTAGTATGAGGTCTAATGCTGTGTATTTTTTTCTCTTCCTGCTGGTACAGCTCTGTTTTCTTGTCTCTCTTCAGAGATACAAAAAAGCATTATCTGTATCCCAGAGACAAACTTTGTTTGAGAAATCAAGGCAAATGCCTCGAGAGAGGATCCAAATTATTAAGAATGTAAGATGATTCCAACTATTGATTTTTATCTTATTGCATCAAATTATTAACTATGATTCTACTTTTTCACGGGTCCAGGCTGTGAGAAACTATGCTTATGATGAAAACCCCATTTTTCTTGATTGTGATGTATCAATAGAAAAAAATCTTGTTCAAGTTGATGGGAGGGTCCTTAACCCACCCAAGGTAGTTAATGTTTTTTGACGACTAAGGGAAGATTACATATGTGATGAGATAAAAATTTCTAGTTTTCGTCTTCCAGTTGAAGATTGGAGGTAATGAAGAATGCGTTCCACAAAATGGACGATGGAATTTTACAAACAAGGTATGGAATTTCCTTATCTCTTGCCTGGAAGCTCGATAGCCTATACATTATCTCTGTTTTGCTTAATTTCTGGTGTGCCTTTTCCAAATATTTATTTTTTTATCCCAAGTATAAATAGACCTACCTGTTTAATTAATCTACCTGATCTTGATATTTCAGAAGCAACTTTTTGAACCCTGTCGCATAGAACGTTGGGCCCTTGTAAATTTCTCTGCAAGCTGTGATATTAGCCATCTTTCTAGAGAGCTAATTGACTGTGGGAGAAAAAGGGGCATTGTATGTTTTACTCAACATTACAGTACAGCCTTCTCTAAAAATGTGTTTGTGTTTTAGATGTTTTCCTTTCCCTTTTTAGCATATTGAACGCCCATATACATTTATCGAGGAGGACCCTAAATATAGAAATGCTTGCCCTGTAATACGTGTGAAAAGGATGTTTGAACAGATTTTTGATAAGTTGCCTGGCGCTCCAGAGTTGTTGCTTTGTGTCTTGCAAGAAAGGAAAAATTCAGCTATCTATGGTAACATTACATATTCTCTATCTGCTCAAGGTGTTCCTATTTTAATGGAAATTATAAATTGTTTGTATCACTCATAGGTCCTTGGAAGAAAAAATGTTTGATTGACATGGGGTTTATGTCACAGTGCATTTCTCCTATCAAGATAAATGACCAATACCTCACAAATGTACTTCTAAAAATCAATTCTAAGGTAACAAGTGGGTAAAGCTTCAGAGAGAACTTCTTTCTCGATTTGATACCTTATTATTTGCTTACATAATGTTTTTATCTTACATTTCTAGTTAGGAGGGATCAATTCCATGCTTGAAATTGAGCATTCTCGTTGCATTCCGGTCATTACAGATAAGCCAACCATGATCATAGGCATGGACGTTTCTCATGGTTCTCCTGCTCATACTGATTCTCCCTCCATTGTAGCTGTATGTAAACTGAATCTTGAGTTCCTTAAAAAGGTTAAGCCATTATAAAACTTCCACTGATACATTCCTTTAATGTTACAGGTTGTTGGATCCCGATGTTGGCCATTAATTTCAAAATATAGAGCAGCTATGCATACACAATCTTCCAAGGCAGAGATGATCGAGTGTCTCTTCAAGCCACTTGCAAATGGGGATGATGGTGGCATTATGAGGTGTTCTCTATATAGTTTTGTTTATTATCTCTATCCTGCACATATGGTAACAGTGATTGTGGAAAAGTAAATGTTTTACTTTATTCTAGAGAACTGCTTCAGGAATTTTATAACAGCAGTAATGGGGTCAAACCAACTCAGATTATTGTTTTCAGGTGTGTCAGCACTTTAAATTTAACTGCTCAATCTATCCTTTCCGATTATTAATTGTAATTCAAAAGAAGTAGATCCTTTTTGCTCATTTCAGATTCCCTTTATGAGAGTTTTAAGCCCTCGACGTTACATTTTCTGTTGTTTCTATATTATTCCCTACAATGACACTTTTTCACTCATCAAACTTTCCTGCAGGAACCTTCTCTTTATGACTTAATGAAAAGTTCACTAAATACATTTAGGAAATTTAACTAAAGCTAAAATGCTTGTGATATGAGAATTGTTTTTCCTCTTTGCACCTTCAGATTTGTATTTTATTCTGTTCAGGGATGGTGTGAGCGAATCACAATTTAGTCAGGTTATCAACGATGAACTTGGTCAAATTATTAAGGTAGCTTGTTTTCTCCTTACAGAGATTATCTTTTATCATAACGAGATTAAAGAGACTACAATTCTAGCTTGTAGGTGTAATTTTTCTTCTATTTGTTGTTAAACTTTACTGGTCTGTTATTCACAATTATATGTAATAATATTATATTTCTATTACCAAAAATGATGTCATTATGGAATTCTCAGCATCTCTTGTTTCACTTCAGTTTCAATTAAAATTTCTGCAATATATTTTTATTATTTTTCAGGCATATAGGCATCTCGGTGGGTCTGAAATTCCTAAATTCACAGTAATAGTAGTACAAAAGAATCATCATACCAGATTTTTTCAAGCTTCAGCCTTTGAAAATGTCCCTCCAGGTGTTTTTCTTGACTTACGAATTGCAGTTCTAGGCCTATCAACATTTAAAAATGCGTTCAGCGTCTTGCTTGCAGGGACTGTCGTTGATAGAAAAGTTGTTCATCCAAGGAAATATGATTTTTACATATGTCCACATGCCGGAGTTGTGGTACGTTGTTCCATTGTTTACTCTTCCTCTCTTTTTGGATGCTTCACAATTTAAAATGGCAGGGAACTTGTCATCCCGCACACTATCATGTGTTGCTTGATGAGATTGGTTTCTCTCCAAATGATCTCCAAAACCTGATCCATTCTCTGTCATATGTGTAAGATAGACTCATAGTTCAGGCGCTATAATTCCATTGACCATTTTCATTTTACTCTCCAGAACGCAGAGGAGCAGTGCTGCTACATCCATCGGTATTTCCAATTGCTTGGTTTAAAAGTTAAACTACAAACATTTACTGACACTCTTTTTCTTTTCATTGCAGTTGCACCTGTGTGGTACGCGCATCTTGCTGCCCGTCAAGCTGCACATTTTCTGAAGCCAGAAGATGCTCCAAATGCGTTATCAACCCATAAAAACGAAGCATCTGAACAAAGCACCATCAAACTCCACGAGGATGTTGCAGGCTCCATGTTCTTCTGCTGATGCTGGAAAATTCAACCTTTTTTTATTGCTGACCCATTTTTTGCCTAGTTACCAGCATATGGGCTCGGTAGCTTTTGAGCTAACATTTTTATTCACGCTCAACTCCCATTTAAGCTAACATTTGATCGATCATTCAAGTGATAGACTATGCATGATGAATTTGGTCAATATGGATGGTAGCGGAAATAGAGATATGGATATAATATGTCAACTATGCATGATGAACCAATTATTTATTGAAGTAAATAGAAATCAATGAATAACAATACCAACCGTTCAGAAATTGTTGTTTAAACTTTAAATGGGTATGCCCCAATTAATGTCCTAAGACGACAACACGTGGCTCATGAAGCTCCGAATCCAATATGGAAATCGGGTTCCTACGATCATCAATCTTCTTCCACAAATCATCATCGTCCTCGTCAATATGCACCACTGGATCATGGGTATCGTCGATCTTCATATTAGCATCAATGCAGCTCCTATCTGACGTTATCCGAGTATTACAGTGTCCCGTGTTACTTCCCTTTACGATAATGAAACACAACAGTATGATCATCGTCACGACTAGGACCACAAATTTCGATCTTGGCTTAGAAGCCATATTCAGATGGTGCAAGTAAGAGTGAATTGTGATAGTGTATGTTCTTTAAATCTTCTTGGCTGTGATTGGTTTCTATGGCATCGCTTGTTCACCTCCTTGTTATTCTCAATGCTATTAAATCTAATGTTGAACTCTTCAAAATTTCACCTAAATCATCAATCTAATACACCACGCATTAAAATATTATAAGACAAATGTAGTTGAGTTTGTTCATTTATTTTTTCATATACAGTACTTATCTATTCATTATTTTTATGTTGGTAGAAATATAAGGTAATACTAATATTTTTGTCAACTCGATACATGAGTCTTGGTCGGATCTTGTTTGGAGTATGATCTTTAAATAATAATTTGTAAAATTATTTTAAGATAATACTATATATATTTGGTATTGTCCAGCAAACTGAGCTGTATAACGTTGAAGGTCGTGCTGAAGCGATCAAAATGAAATTCGAAGTAATAAAAACATTGCATATAATTTATATGTCATTCTCAAGATTTATGTTTCCCTAAATGGATAGAAGTCGTAGTTGTGTCTCAGACTCGGGAGGAAGAACTGATGGCTTCATCTGGTGCTATATTGTTTGTCGTTTCGAGGTAACTAGGATTTTGATATATGATAACAAAACACATATTTGGGAAAGCATGTTAAAGGGTGGTGCAGATTTTATAGTATTCATCAATGTTTCACATCAATAGCGCAACCGGAAACAAATGGTTTAATTGTTAAGTGTGGAGATCGGCATTGTTATCGATCGATTAAACTTGGTAGATGATCGACAATGTGGTCGATCGAGACACTCATAAAAACAAATAAATAACGAGATACCTTGAAAAAAACAGTTTCATTTTTCACCAAAGTTTTTGCGAATATTTCTCTTTCAGCTTTTTCATATACCAAATACTAAACCACCCACCAAATTTTGAAAAGATGAGAATTGAGATATTCAAAGAACAATGGTTTACATATATTGAAAATAAATGTGTATTAAAAAAGAATTAGAGGAAATTGAAGATGGTCGAGAATGATTAAATTTAATTCCACATTGATGAAGGTTGTTACTTCAATTTCAAATGGAATGAGAGAATTAAATCCATAATTTTGTAATTGAAAGGGTTTGGAAAGGTTAAATGAATGAATTTGGAAATGGAAAAGTTGAATTATGTTATCGTTATTGAATGTCTTTTAATTATTTGGTAAATAAGTATTTTATTTTTTGATTCATATTTATTAGATCTTATGGGTCTCAAACCCATCAATCAAAAATCAAAGACTAATTTTGAAAGACAATCGAGTTTCGGTCACATAAATATTATTTCAAGCCCAAGACCAATTAAAATAATATGATTAGAAAGACTAACTCATAAATTATCGGACTAGTCTGATAATGGGATTTTATGGATTGAGCATGTTAGTCTTACGGGATGGGTTGTTCTAATCCATCTCTAACCGTTAGCTTCTTTGTTAGGCAATGAGGGTGAGGAACGCTTCCGAGCAGTGAAAGTTTGCCCTGAATGAGATGGTAGTGTCACTGGCGACCAAAATATTTGTTCTGGAGAAGTTGACAAATTTTGTCATTACGGTTAAGTTAGATTTGAGGCATGCCCTAACTTGGTTCGCTAGGTGATTTGACAAACGAGGAATTTCGAGGGTGGGCACTAACCTCGAAGGTCGGATGCGAGCGTTGTTCACCTTCTTCATAGCCAAAATTATTTCCACCTAATAAATCTCTCTACATATTATCATTATCTTATATCCACATCATATTTTCTTTCCACTTTTAAAACTTCTCATTCACCACATCATTATTTATTTATCTATATGAACTTTTTAAAATTTCTTCGATAATGTTTTGCTTCACATGTTGTCTTTAAAATTTTCCGATAGTTTCCAACCATCAATAAGACTCCTTAATAATCAAATAGGTGAATAAATCATGCCATAAGATAACCTCATAATTCCTCATATAATAAGAAAGATTCTATGATTATAAGTAATAAAATATTCCTTGCCGTTGGCACCAATTTGATCACTTCGGTGATAATTGAGAGTTTCTAGTAAGAAATAAGATTTAATGAAATCAACGCCATAAGGCAATCATTTGATCATTTTGATCGTAATTCTGAGCGATCGGCCATAAATTTTATTCGTTGATTGAAGATAGAATAATCCCTGCTATGTGATCCTCACTTGGCCTCTTTGATCCCAAACGAAAATACTCGATCATAAGTAGAATTTCCAAAAATCCATCGTAAATCAGTGTGGGACCTCAATTAACGTCCGACACCACTTTACAATAATGACCTTTCCCGTTCTCTTTCAAAGATGGGTGAGGGATGTATCGATGTGTGGGAAATTAGTGTTAGGTTCAGGGTGCAATGCTTATATTGACGTAAATTTTTCACTCTCAATCGTACAGAAATACATCCTCCCGTTAAATGATTTACTCATTTAACTGGTGACTCTATCATGTCACGGAGGAGGCAAATGTCTTTACACGTACCTGACCAATCGTCCAACATATAATCCCCAAATCTACTCTTCGACCTTTCTCGCCATCCTTCTTAAATGAGCGTGATAATATATTGCCGCTTAGGTGAAAATAGCGCTAGGTTCGGGTACAATTCTTAGACTGACTTAAATTTCTCAATCCCACCTAAGCAGAAGTATATCCCTTCTTTAAGTGATTTTACTCGCTTAACATGTGTTTTAAAGGAGGCGATTGTCTTTTCCTTGGATCTCAACGCAGATCCAATATCACTTCTTTTTTTGGGCCTCAACAAGCACCCATTAATCTCGAGCATCACCAAGCGCCCCAATTCATCTCAAACTCTTGGATCTCAACAACCACCCACTAATCTTGGGCTCATCAAGCCCCCAATTCATCTCACACTTTTGAGTCTCAACAAGCACCCATGGACTCATGTATCACCCATTATACTTTATTTCTAGTTATAAACTATCACCCAAAATTATCTCATTCTCACAATGTCTCAAAAAGCGCTTGTAATCTCATCTCATCTTTTCTAGGACATACCATTCTCGTTCTCCTCCGCATAATAAGTGTAGAAACCTTCATTGCCTGAATAGAAGTAGCGACAGGCTCACGATACAATCCTTAAACTAGCGTAAATATTTCACTCCACTTGGATGGATCAGGTACCTCGCGCCAAAGATCATTCATTGCCTAGACGGAAGTAGCGTCAAGTTCACGGTACAATCTATAAACTAACGTAAATATTTCACTCCCGCATAGAAAAATGTGTTACCTTGGACTATGTGGTCTTTATGGGATAACAGAGAAGACGGATCTCTTTTTGCCTCTCACATTCTCACACATCACCCCTCATCATCATACATGTACCTTTCCCGTACTCTACCAAAAGGAGTTGGAGACTCTCAGTGTCTAGGTGGAAGTAACGTGATGTTCATGGTGCAATCCTTAGATTGACGTAAATTTTTCACTTCTGCCTTGACGAATCGAGTCGCTCGGGTTAAGAGGATCTTACCCAATTTACCATCGAAAGAGACATATGTCTTTGTCCTTCATACATGCTAGCACTTTCTATCACATCAATCATTACTTGGACCTTTCCCGTGTTCTACCGAAAGGCGTTGGGGGATCTGGCTGTCTAGGTGGAAGTAGAGTCAGGTTTATGGTACAATTCTTAGACTGACGTAAATATTTCATTTCTTCCTAAACGGTTCAAGTCTCTTGGGTTAAAATGTTTTATCCACTTAACCATCGGGAAAGACAGATGTCTCAGTGCTTTATACGTGCTAGCACACTCCACCACCATCATCACTAGGACCTTTCCCATTGTCCACTAAAAATAAGTGTAGTAAGCCTTCACTATTTAGGTGAATGTAGCGTAATGTTCATAGTACAATCCTTACAATGACATAAATATTTTACTCTCACATAGACAGATGTGTTACCTTGGACTACGTGACCTTTATGGGACCATAGAGGAGACGGATGTCATTTCTCACTGCAGATAGTGACCGTCCTCCGCCGAGAGTGTGACCCTCGTCGGCCTGTCATGTAGGAGTTGGGTAAAAAAGCGTCTCATTCGCCACATAAATATGCCTGGTTCGACTGTCAAACAATCGGTCCCCTTAACATATTCTAATAGTATGTATAGCTTATATTTGAAACAAGGAAGGTTAGATTTAAATAAGGAAAAGGCACCAAAGTGTGCGGGGTCCTGCTGCAGACATGAAGACTCCCCATATTTGAAAATATTTTGACCTTGTATCTAATTCGACGAGTTTAAGATTGATTGACTACATGACGGGAGGTACATTACATTTCTATTCTATCCTAAATTATTTATTTTCCATCATTCACCATACTAAAATGCAATGAACTTCACTCTTATCTTACAAGTTCCATAGTCGATTGATCTCATGTCGTAAAAATGAATTCATATGGTGATAAAAAAGGGTGATTTTTAATATCATTTGAAAAAGATCGAAGAGTCATGTTTATACATAATACTTGCACAAATTAGAAATATGTCAAGTCCATGATAACTCTTCCCTCCCCGCTCATATTAACAATCTTATATGTGTCGTTTCCAAATCATACACAAAATAATTTCAAATAAAAACATTTCAGTTGAAGAAATAACCTCTAAGTAATAAACCAGTGGGAATAAGCTGACACCAGTTCAAAAGGAGGTGATTATCCGGCCATCATACAATTATGAAAATCATATATGAACTGAGATTTAGAATCGCCGATATTTCTCTTCTAATGTTGAAGAATAATGTGATAATAAAACATAGGAGTCCATTATTTTTCTGGGGTTAATTTGAACATTCAGTTGATTAAATAAATAGATTTGCACCGTTCAGAACATTGAATAATCCAGCTATATAAATATGTATAAATCTAATAACGATCCAATGGTGAAATTACTAGATTCAAATCAAAATTCCAAAATAACGTATTCCGAAAAATTAGAATCAAGATTATTTGTCCTTGTCGGTAATTTGAACATTGAAATGAAGACATAAACTAATCTGCACCGTTAGGAACATGCATAATATGCTAGAAATAATATACGTAAATTGCATAATGATCAAACGGTGAAATAATGCAAATCGTATAGAATACTACAACTCAGTATCGCAGAAAACTCAAACATAAACTTTGAAAGGTCGGCGTTAATTTAAAACCCGAAACAACATTTAAAATTGATCTCCAACTTCAGGAACATTTACAGTACGTCTAAAATAATATATATGAATTTCAAAACCATCCAACGGTGCAATCATGCAAACAGAATAGATTATCCAAACGACACAAAACTAGAGTTTTTTATACCAACCATGTATTCTTATAGTAAACCAAAATATGAAATGGCCATAAAAACTGATCGTCACAAAATCAGCAGACATGAATATATGTATGAAACCTTTCTCAAAAATTTCAGAAGGATCCAACGGTACATCTATGAGATTCGAATCGAAATACCAAAATTACGTATACCAATAAAATCAGAAACAAACAGTTCTAAACATACGTTAATTAGAACCCAAAAAGGAAGCTAACAATCAATCTGCACTGTTCATAACCGAGAACAATATATTGTAACAGTATACATAAAATACAGAAAGATCCAACGGTTCAATTCTTGAAAACAGACTTAATACCAAAGTTACGCTAAATAAAAAATGCATTCACGTTTTCCATCCAAGTCTTCGGAATAAAACTCAATGGGATTAAAAACGTCCCCACGCACGGCGCCAATGTTACCCCAGTAAATTTTGACAACAACAAAATATAGACCCTCTTTTATTGTAGGGGTCAAATGAAAGTTAATACGAAAAATGGAAGGAAAAAGATATTATTTTGTAGATGGAAAACCTTTATATAAAAGAACTCTAAAAGAAAGAATAAAAAAGCCACCCCTCCTGTGGCCTTGAATCTACTATGAACATCTGGCTTTGTATATTTCCTGCAGAAGAACAAGATGTAGAAACAAAAAAAGATAATATTCCGATGGTCATAGTCGTAGGTTGTGCGGCCCTAAAAGAAACGAATAACATCCTCAGTAGGTCATAAAAATCCTTCATTTCTTTAATATTTTAACCATGTTTATATAAATGTGTAATCTAACCAAATTATAATTCTCTGGCCATCAATAATAAAGTTCAATATTTAATGGTCCAATAATCTAGAAATTAAGAACAATTGTCAACTAAATAAGTAACCCGACCCATATACTACAAAATGTTACAAGTCAATTATCAAATATTTCGAGATGCATCCTTTCTCGAGTTGGAAACATCTATATATAAATACTTGTGTTCTCAAATAATAAATTTCTCAAGACGATATCACTTTCTATCTGATCAACTTTATCATTAAATATTACATTTCAATTTATATATTTTTAATTCAATATAAATATTAAAGTTTGTATAATTTAATAATAAATTAACTAAAAACATTTATTTAAAAATGTTACAAATACACTTACAATTGATCAAGAATTTTTTTAAAAAATTTTATGTTATGTTCTCCGATCACGAGCATCGATCATACGCGAAGATAAACATGAAAACTTGGATCAATTCCTCTCTGATTTAGTTCCGATTCTATAGAGTATTCCGGTTGATCATAGTCTCTAAGTGTATTGTAATTTTTGGTGTGGTCATCTCTCTCCTATTCGATAATCATATTGTATTATAATGCACAAATACATTATATCTCCAAGAGTTTATCGATCCCAAAGGCGCGAAGGTCGGGTGAGAATCCCCCATTGAGCTTGCAATATCTAAATTGCCCCCTCTACATCTTTTCTTGCCCTTTCTTGATAAATAGCAAATAATTTATCTTATGGAGTTTGTGGTAGAGTAATAGACTTAAAAAAAGAAGTCAATCTTAGTATATACCATCACCCAGATAATAACATATATTGTATCGATGCCCATTTGTGTGAATTCAACTTTAGCAGTTGTTCCATTGTTCAACCCATGTAATAATGATGATATGCAAAGAACATTAAGATCATTGGTAGAACCCACTATACCAAAAAAAACATATAAAATCCATGTATCAATTAATACAACAACTTCAAGCATCAATTTCGGAAAACACTTATCTCCACAAACGAATTGACCTCTCTATGCCACAAGAAATTTTCTCTAATGCCAATCCATACAATCTATAATCCTAACATTCTAGGAAACCACAATATTCATCCAAGTGTAGAAGTATTGTATATCTTCCGGAGTCGGGCGCCGCATATATTGATAACCGAATACTGCTCAGATAGGCATTACAAAATGTCGCAAACAATATTATGTGGTCTTCTCTCCCAATCGAACGTATTCATCTACTTAATCAATATCACAACCGTATGCTAAATATCGTATAGCCGTGGTGTATTTTTGATGAGCCGTGAGGGAAGTACGTCCAGTGGCATATGTTGTTGTTTGAACAAAAAGATCATGATCAATGATTGCATTCATAATGCGCTCGAACAGTGGACATCGCTTATGAAATAGATAGTGAAATTTTTCATCAGAATACACCAGATTTCGAAAGAAGTATCTGTCATCAATCTTGCACTCCACACTCACGACCCCGTTCGATGTGGCATTGAGCATGATTTCTTTTTTGCCTCCAAGTGGGGGGTGATTTGTCGTACTCATCCTAATTACTTGAAGATGAGGAATTCATGTACACCTGTAGTTGTTCGTACATTTGCGGTATTTCAAAGATGAAAGAATCTGTCAAACGAGTTTGATCGTTGTTAGTAGGATTTATCGTCAATTTTTTGTGTTATGCAAATAATTTAACTAATTGATATTACCCAAGGGTATTTTCAATATTATGATACCCTGGGAGTTCATCCGACATAATTAAGTGGTATTTTCAGTTTTCTATTATAATTTCGAGATGAACCAGCTTTGAGGGTATTCTTGTAATCTGGACATCTCGAACCCACATATAGGAATTCTAATGACGTTTTGACCAGTTTTGGATGGTTTCAGTCCAGAATGATGGCATGTGTATTTTCGTAATTTGACGGCCTGAGAGATCGTCGGTGAGCTTTTATTATTTTCAGGGCTATTTTCTACGTATTTGTAGATCAAGAAATGATCAACAGTATTTTCTAGTAGTTTCTCGTCATACGTATGATCATCATTCTATCGTGGTGCACTTCAGAAAATCCGTTACATTACGAAATGTATCGTAGTGAAATTGGGCGTTTTTAAGCAACTTGGGCCGAATTGACTAAGACTTGGCTTATGGACCATAAATTGACCTATTGGACAAAGTTTTTTTCTATAAATATAGGTCCTTAGGCCCCGGAAAATGGTTTAGACTCTTGTCGTGCTACCCAAGGCAATGTTTTTAGGTTGTAGTCGCGTGGATTTGCTCCTTAGGGGAAACTTGCTCCTTAGGTTTAAACTGAGCTTACTCCGGGACTCGCGTGGATTTGCTCCTTAGGCTGTAGTCGCGTGGATTTGCTCCCTAGCCTTAGTCCCTTGTTTTTTTCTCCGGGAGTCACGTATTTTTGGTTGTGGCTTTTCGTATCTTATTTTTATGGACTCGGATAAAACTCATGTAGACTTAACCCAGAAATTCACTTGCGTTAATTTGTACCTAAACTCTAGTGTGGAAGTGTCCACTCGTGTGGATTTGGCGAGTCGAGGCCGAGTGTGTTGAATCGATTGTTTCTCAAATTATATTCATTCGGACATACGATATCTCTTGATTGTAATTGTATTCGTTGATCAATTATAGTGAAAATCAAAGTAGAACTTTGCTCTCATGAGGACGTAAGCCCACACATTGTGGACCCAACCTCGTATATCTTTCGTGTCTCCGCATTAATTAAATTCAAGATAATAAAGAAAATTGACTAATCAGATTAGATTAGTTTGACGCCGTCCGTGGGGATCCGAGACTTAGTCCCATTGAGATATTTTCTACAGGGTTTGGATATTTCCTATTATCATGATGCTCCGTAATTCTGAAGAGGAGGAAATTGATAAAGAGATCGAAATGAAGCCGATCCCTCAGGCAGTTGGAAATAACGAGGGCACTATATTACCGGGGACTCAATCATCACTTCTAGAAGAGCCCCCGGTTCAGGAGATCACTACTCAGCCTTCCCGTAGCGGGATTTCATCCTGGAGGCCACCTATTATCTATCCTCCACCTCTGTGGTGTTTATTAAAGTGTTTTGAATTTGTAAGGACACACCAAATAGTTGCCGGAAGGAATGTTCATGTCCCACCACCAGCACGTGCTCGATCTGCATATCAAAATCAGGATGATGAAGATTTAGAGGGTTGAAGACGTATTTTACTTGCTGAGTTAGAGGATGTGGAGGCCGGAAGGAGGGCTTGGAAAAGCAATGTTTTTTTGGAGCTTGCCAATTATGAAGTTGCCGTTGAGTATATTATAGGTCATGTTTGGAACCCCCGAGCACCATCTGTTACATTGGGGGAGAATAGAACTTTACTTTACAGAGGATTGTGAACTCAATCGAATCAAAGTTACAGGAGATGAATAACAAGATCGAACAAAATGATGCTCGGATGAATCAGTTGAAGGCCAATCTAGGTCTCATATGGTTATATGGCGAGCATACCCGGGATACTCATGAGACCTCCACCTACGAGGGTGTTTATGTGTCACAGGATAGGGCAATCGAGCCCTTCAATGGTAGAGGAAAGAACTTTCCATCAATGGAAGTTTTACAGAGTCCATGGAACGCTTTGAGCGTTTTGTCACCATTTTCCATGGCAATTATTAATGTTACAAGATCGGAGTATATTGAGATACCTAAGGATCTCCCACAACATCAAGGATCGTGCAAGATTTGGACTTTTAGTTTAATAATTACTCAAGTTTGAATAAAGAAACAAATATGAATTTAGAGGTAAAGATAATGACATATTTGGATTGATATTTTGACATGTGGTAATATGATATTAGCATAGTATTAGCAAAATAATCAACACATAAAGGTTAGGAAATTGATTTTCACTCTAGGAAATACTTGATTATTGTATATCAAAACATGAATCAACATATTGGAGTTAGTGAATAAGTAATAAACTTGTCTCTAAAGTAATGACAAGTACTACTTACTTTGTAATATATATTTCTAATTAAGCTTATGACTATGATTGTAGTTTGATAACCACATACGTAAGATACTCATTAGGACCATCATGATTTTTGTTAGACAAAAAAAGATACAAAATAACAACACAAAATGAAAAGAAACAAGAGCTAATGAAGATAACAATGAAATGTATTATGTTTTGATTGGTTATTGAACTCTAGCAAACTAGAATACTACACATGTGTTTGAGGTTGTTAAAATGTATAATTATGAAGTTTCAAACACAAGAAAGTCGAGCAAGAGGCTTTGTAGATTCTGAAACACAACTAAGAAAAGGAAAGTTAGAGATTAAGAGCAAAGGGGTGAGAAGTTGGTTTAGTGGCTGATTTCTATGCTTTAGAAATGATAGAATACTAAAGTATCATGATATTTGACAGGAGTATATATTTAAGGATAATGGGAGGTAGGAGAAAAGGAAATACAAGAGAAAGAAATGACGTATGCAGCATGATAGAATCTTTACAAGCCAATTATTTTTTTAGCATTCTATGTAATTATGTGAATGTATGATTTTACTGGTGTTGAGTGGATATGACTTTTGTGATAAAATTTACATGAAAATTTTCTATTTTACGGGAGAAATATGGTTCTTATGGGTTCAGTATAATAGCTTTAGGAAATCTTACGTTTTTCAAAGTGTTGCATAATTGTTTTTACTTTCGCGGCAACAACATATGTTCATGTTTAAGTATTAAACTGGAACGACTGGGAGCTGCAAATGCAATGTTTCCTTTTCCATTTTAAAGCCCTATGAATCAGGTTTCCAATGAGTATTTTTCATGATTTTAAAAGGTCGTTTGGGCTGTCATTTTGTATCTTGTGTAAATAGTGTTAGGCTGCACTATGTGAAAATTCTTTGTTATGTGACATGTATGAAATTAAGAATCGAGGGGGACGGTGGACGTATGCCCCTAGCAACATGCATATTCCATGGTATGAGCTAAATATCAGGCTAGCTTAAGTGTGGAATTATGGGATTCAAGATATGATATGGTATCACATGTTATTATATGTTATGGCTTATCCTCTAGGGTGTTGATGGGAGGGTGGCACCATCTGTCCATTCGTTCAGGTGAGGCACAAAATCACGATCTTTGACCTGTGGTGTGGCCAACTCCATGGGATCGGAGAGGACTGAGACAGGTTACCAACCCTGAATCATGCTGGCAAAGATAATGAAAGAAGTGCAATATTATGTACTTACGTTTATATGAATGTTTACTGTGCATCTATGATTATGTGTCGCATTTCCATGACATGTTTTAATACTCGTTTCATATTCATGACCGCCATCCTACCCCGTTTAAACAGGATTCTAGTATACGATATCAAAAATCAATTGTCAAGTGCTAAAGAAATGAAGTTGGATAGATTAGTTTGTTGCTCATATCGTATGTTGTATTGTATTTAATATATGATTTGAATGATGGTTAGTTAGTGAAGTATTTTTGAAGCTATACGTGATTTGAGAATGCTGAATGACACATAAGATTATTAATGAATTTGAAATAAATTCTTATACATGAAAGTTTAGGTATGGCCTTGTGCTCAATCGTAGTGGTTGAGCAGGGCATACCACGTCTCATGGTAATTATGTATGTATAATTTGGGGCGTGACAAATCGACTGGTCCCCGTGCTCATACATTGAATATGGAGATCCATATAACCTTGATTAAATTTAGTGATGAGGCTTTGTGCTTTATTTTGCCTCTTCTTTGAAAGAGTCCGCCCTCCGATGGTTCAATGGATTGCCGAAGTTTTCTATTGTTTTATATATGGATTTCAAAGATCAATTCTATTCGTCATTTGCGCCTTTTAATGCACCGGTGAAGTCTATTACTTCTTTGACTGCATTGCGGTACGATTCATAGTAGAAGTTATTGAGTTTTGTGGCCCGTTTTGAGGCAGAATGTAGGAAGATTCCACAGATCACTGTCAGTGAGAAAGTTTGAGTATTACAACTTATTTTGGCCCGTCATCTTTTATGCAATTCTTTGAACATGAATCCCCTAGAGAATTTGGAAGAGCTTGCACTGCGGTACACAATATATTCGAGAGGATGAAGAATTGCGTGACCATAGAGTGATGGAAGTTCGTACTTATGGGTCGGATAATATTGTTGCGAATCAAGTGAAAGATAGGAGTTTTGCTCAGCCGAAGCTAGGATAAGGATCTCCCCGGCATTCAGTTATGAATAGATTTTTGTAGTAATTGAGGAGAAGAATGTGGGATCCCTCAAGTATCCATCTCCATTGAAAGCACCGACGCTGGGGACTCATGAATCCCAAATATTTTATCTTTTTCACTAGAGTTTTGGACACACTACTAATGATTGTCGGGAGTTAATGTCCAAAGTTGAGAGGTTATTTAAATATGTTAGCTAAATGAGTTGATTAATACCATGGAAGGAATGCCCGAACTTGAGTCGGGAAAGATAAGTTTGAATATTCAGCCTAGGCAGACAAAGAAACTTCACAAGATTGATTTGCCACAACCTGATACAAGAGGTCGTTGGTTTGGAGAACATCGTGGCCACTATTAGAGAGGTGGCCAAAGAGGATTTTTTAATGGCGGTCAGCAAAAATGCAGTGACACAGAGAATGAACTATCGCGGTAGGAACCCTCAGTTCAGAAATCAGCAAGGCTATCAGCTAGAAGGTCACCCACCAGCCCGAGAAAATCAACAACAACCGCCTCCTCCTCCTCCCGTTGGCCCGAAATCGGGTAAACCTTTTTTGAACATTCAGGAAGCAAAGCCAGCATGGGTTCATCTTGGCCAAAATATTATGACTATAGTTGGGGGACAGAGTGTCGGAGATTCAAACCAATCTCGAAAGCGATCCTATCGGGAATTGGAACAAAAGGGTCGATTCATGGAAGTAAATTTTGTAGAGATTTCTGATTTGGTGAGGATGTATATATCTTTCGGACATGAGGACTTGTCTGGTATATTTTCCCGACTGGATGATGCTCTCGTTATTTCCCTTGTTATTGAAAATCATTATGTTTCTCAAGTTTTGGTAGACACTGGAGCAACAACTAATATCTTGACCATTGTCGCCTTTGAGCAGACATCTTTGCAAAAAACCATTATGGTCCAACCGGTTCAAACTAAGCTAGTTGGTTTTAAGAACATTATTGTTGCATCCGAAGGATCACTTTCTCTCTGAGTTACTTTGGGAGACCCGAAAATCTCAATAACTCTTTTGGTGGAATTTGTTGTAGTGGATCTTCCTATCCTCCCTTATAATGATATTCTTGAGAGAAATGTGTTGAATCTATCTGGGGCAATTGTTTCTCGGCCTCATTTGATGATGAAATTTCCTACCTCTTCGGGTATTGGAAAAAATGAAAAGAAATCAAGAGGTGGCACATTCGTGCAACAATATCATATGTCGAAGCGGTATAGAAGGCTCCAATATGAAGAAGCATGTTTGTATGGTGGAATTCTTGCCAGATGATGGTCTTAACTCAGATGCTCTGGTATTTTATGGAAATTTTAAAGAGAGTTAGATGACGATGTAACCTCTGGTATTAAGACATTGTCTTTATTTTACTATAATTCAGAGAAGACAGTTGTAATTGGTTTAGAGATGCCGCCAGAGTTTGAAAAGGAGGTAATTTTTTTTTGCAAAATAATTTAGATTATTTGGCTTCATCTTATCAGGATTTTGTCGGGGTGGATCCCCAAGTTTGTTCACATAGCTTAATGTTAACCTGTATGTGAGACCAGTTCATCAAAAAAAGCCAAAATTATCCCCTGAGAAAGAGAAAGCCATTGATGAGGAAGTGGAGAGTTTGCTGCACGCAAGATCCATAGAGCTTGTGAGATACGCAGACTGGGTCGCGAATCCCGTGGTGGTCTAATGTTGAATAATAATTGGAGAGTCTGCATTGAATTTACCGATTTGAATAAAGCATGCCCAAAGGATCCGTACCCACTACCTGCCATTGATATGATGGTGGATGCAACCTACGGTTTTGAATTTCTTAGTATGTTAGATGTTTTTAAGGGTTATAACCAAATTTGTATGCATCATGTTGACAAATTATTTACTTCATTTATGACAAATAAAGACATTTTTTGCTACAAAGTAATGTCACTCGTGTTAAAGAATGCAAGGACCACTTATCAAAAATTGATAAATTTGATATTCACGGATGGAGACATCACCACGCTTATGACTGCCCAACAACTAGCGGATGAGTTACTCACTCTAGAACTCAAATGGGACTCTCGAACCGAAGAAAAGAATCGCTCAGAGACGTGTAAATTCAGGTCAGAAGCAGCACTAGCAGTAACTGGATCATCAGGGACCTTGAGACATCAGACCCACAGGAATGAGGCACACTTCGCCCCTGGACGTTTTCCTCCTTGCCCACACTGCATGAAGACCAACCACCGAGAAAAGGACTGCTTCTTTCGCCCAAGCGCCTTCTGTGAAAAATGCAAAATCTTCGGGCACGTGACTAAGGTATGCAAAACACCACAAACTACCCATGCAGCTCAAGAAATGGAGCAAGAAACAGAACCAGAAATGACTGATGTAACTGCTGCACTTGTCTCATACATTCCGTTCAAGTGCGATGTGACTCTGACAAACAACGAACAATGCTTAGTGACCAAGATGCCAGAGGAAAATTGGATGATTGACAGCGACTGTTCCAATCACATGACTGGAAATCGCAATTGGTTCGAAAAATTGGAAAGTGGCTCATTTGGAGGAGTAGAAATTGGCGATAAACGTATACTTCAAGTGGCGGGCAGATGCAATGTGAAATTAATGAAGAAATTGGAACTAGAAAATGTTCTTTTCGTTCCCAATTTGGCGTACAATCTCCTAAGCATAGGCCAATTGATCGAAGAATGATTCAAAATGGTTTTTACAGAATCATCATGCATACTTCATCAACCCAATGGAGAATATCTATGCAAAGTGACCATGATTAGAAGATGCTTCCAAGTGAAGATGACAAACTCGAATGAAACATGTATGTCGGCTCTGGATGAAACCTCTCAACTGTGGCACAAGCGAGCAGGACACATAAGCTCTGAAAGATTGACTAGGCTCTCAAAGAAAGAGATGTAATGGATATACCCCCACTAGCACAGATCAAAACCACGTGTGAAGACTGTCACAAAGGCAAAATGGCAAAGACTCCATTTCCCACAGGAGTATCATAGAGGTCGAGCCACAAACTGGAACTAATACACTCAGACCTGTGCGGACCAATGTCCACACCATCTTTCAATGGAAGTCTCTATTTCATCTCCTTTATCGATGACATGAGCAGATTCTGCTGGACCTACTTCATCACAAACAAAAGCGACACGTTTGAAGCCTTTCAGCACTTCAAGACAGAATTGGAAAAACAAGTGAACTCCTCCATTAAAATTCTCAGAATTGATAATGGCGCAGAATACCGATCTTCAGCTTTTAACAGTTTCATGCATAAACATGGGACAATACACCAATTCACAGTTCCTTATAGCCCTGAACAAAACGGAACCGCGGAAAGGAAGAACAGGACCCTGATGAATATGACTCGCTGCCTCCTACTAGAAAAAGGACTCCCCAAAACTGTCTGGGCTGAAGCTGTGAATGCTTCAACGTACATTCAGAATTGAATTCCCACGAAATCCTTACTGGATAAGACCACATATGAGGCACTCATGGATCACAAGCCATCGCTCAAAAATTTCAGAACCTTCGGCAGCATCTGTTACACGTTGATTCCTACCGAAAAGAGGGACAAACTTGCAGACAAAGCCAACGTAGGAATTTTCGTTGGATATGCACTTACATGGAAAGGCTTCAGGGTTCTTAATCCAACTTCACTGAAAGTATACGTGAGTAGAAGCATTAGCATTGATGAAGGAAAGAGATGGGACTGGATACAGGGGTGCAGTATCAGTGATTCTATAATTTCCTCCCAAGCTGATCAATTTAGCCTGATTGAGACCATGCAGACTGAGAGTGGGATCATCAATGACTTACATCAAGAAGAAGATGGGAATGAATCAGCTCCGAGGGGGGTAAGATCTTTGCAAGATATTTACAGCAGGTGCCTCTCTGCAATAATGACTCCCTCCTCTGCTGCTGAAGCTATGCAATCCGCAGATTGGACCTCAGCCATGAAGGACGAACTCGAAATGATACTGAAGAACAATACATGGGAACTTACAGACAGACCTCAAAATCAGGAAGTTATCGGTACGAAATGGATTTTTAAAACGAAGTTAAACACTGATGGCAGCATCAATAAACGGAAAGCTAGGCTTGTAATGAAGGGGTATTCACAGATTCAAGGCATCGACTTCTTTGAAACCTTCGCTCCAGTTGCAAGATTGGATACGATCAAGCTCTTAGTCACACTTGCTGCTCAAAATGGATGGGAAATGTACCAAATGGACATAAAATCGGCTTTCTTGAATGGGGATCTTGAGGAAACTATTTATGTTGAACAACCTGAAGGCTTTATTGTTAAAAATCATGAACATCAGGTCTTGCGGCTCAAGAAGGCGCTGTATGGTTTGAAACAGGCTCCTCGAGCATGGTTTTCTAAATTGGATAAACATTTGTTGGATCTTAACTTTCACAAGAGCTCTGCTGAGGCAACGTTGTATTTCAAAATGCACAATGGCTCCACTACCATACTTACAGCTTATGTAGATGATTCATTAATCCTCGGGAATGACTATGTCGAAGTGGAACGGATCAAACAAGGTATGCAATCTACTTTTGAAATGAATGATTTGGGCATTGCTTCCTATTTCCTTGGCTTTGAGTTGTATCAGTCTTCCATGGGCATCTTCATGAGTTAACGTAAATATGCATCTGATTTATTAATTAAATTCAATGTGAGAGAGGATGCATATGTGCCCATGACTGCTGGAATTCACTTTGAAGCCAAGGATGGAAGTCCGCCTGCAGACGCCAAACTGTATCGATGCATTATTGGATCACTCATGTTTCTAGTTACTACCAGACCCAACATTGCATTATCTATAGGCATATTATCGAGATACATGCAGGAACCATCTATTATCTGAAGTTTCACACAAGGTCACTCAAGAATTAAAGACAAAAGTAATCAATATTTTGAAAAGGATAATCGTTTGATGCAAATGAACGATAATTTAAAGACATAACAATGTGACAAACAAGGCAATTAGCTATTTAGCAGCCCTTATTAAATACGATTGAAGATTGAATGATTCCTTCCTTATTCTGATAATTCTCCATTTATTGACATCCTTCGATTATTCTTCTGCCTCTTGGATCTTCCAGATTATACTCCTGTAACCATGTTAAGGATTAGTTTTATCTTTAACAGTCCCCCTGAAACTAATCCCATCAACAATATTCATAGCAACCTTCATCTTGTCAAAAATGTCCTTGTTGAGTGGTTTCGTTAATCCATCTGCAACTTGGAGTATCGAGGGGCAGAATTCAAAGATAATTTCTCTATGTTGCACAAAGTATCGTACTGCATGATATTTGACTCCTATATGTTTTGTTCTTCCATGAAAGACCGGTTCTTTTATCATTGCCAATGCTGATTTTGAGTCGCACATAATCACAGAAGGTTTGGTTTGGTTAAATCCAAGGTCAACCAGAATTTTTCGCATCCAAATTGATTGGTTAGCAGCCAGGGCAGCAGCAATGTACTCCGCTTCGGTAGTTGACTGAGCCACCATGGTTTGCTTCCTGGATGTCCAACATGTTGGACCTCCTCCAAGACTGAAAATATACCCTGATGTGCTATTAACACATGTGGAAGTTGCATAACTACTATCCACATATCCTTTTATCTCAATCTTATTGTTATTCGAATATAAAATTCCATGATGTAGAGTTCCCTTTATATATCTCAAAATCCTTTTGCCGGCTTGTAGATGAGAACTCCTTGGTTGATGCATAAATCGTGACAATAAGCTTACTGAGTACAATATGTCGGGTCGTGTATTTGTGAGAAACATCAAACACCCGATCATTGATCTATATAACGTAACATCAACCAAATCTCCTTCATTTAGCTCTGGCCTGGTTCCTACAGTTATAGGAGTTGATGTAGGGTGACTTTCATTAAGACCAAATTTGCTAAGCATCACCTCTGCATACTTCCGTTGAGACATGAATATACTGTTATCCAAAAACAGAATTTCCAAGCCAAGAAAATGATNCTACTTCCTTTGTCCGTTCATCGCCCTCAAATTCCTCTTTTAGCTTATCCCAGATTTTTTTGGGTGTGTCACAAGTGAGAATTCTAGCCATTACTCCATCATCCAATGCTGCATAGAGTGCAGAAATTGCTTGTCCATGACGTGCAGCGAGTTCATCATATCTATTCCATGTTGCAGCAGATTCATTAGCTGCTGGTTGAATTGGACTTGTACCAATTTGGACCACATCCCATAATTTTGAAGCTTGAAGGGTCGCTTTCATCTTCAGTGACCAAAGAACATAATCTTTCCCGTTGAACTTGGGAATATTGTCGATGAAAGTCATATTGATATGTTGAATCAAGTTGTAAAACAAAGATTCAAACGTTTTCTCACAGTAGACCTAGACTCCGATACCAATTGAAGTTTCACACAAGGTCACTCAAGAATTAAAGACAAAAGTAATCAATATTTCGAAAAGGATAATCGTTTGATGCAAATGAACGATAATTTAAAGACATAACAATGTGACAAACAAGGCAATTAGCTATTTAGCAGCCCTTATTAAATACAATTGAAGATTGAATGATTCCTTCCTTATTCTGATAATTCTCCATTTATTGACATCCTTCGATTATTCTTCTGCCTCTTGGATCTTCCAGATTATACTCCTGTAACCATGTTAAGGATTAGTTTTATCTTTAACATTATCCACTACAATGCTGCAAGAAAAGTGTTGAACTACATCAAACCCACTGTAAATTTGGGTCTCATTTTCAGCAGAGGAACTGAGGTTGAATTGTTTGGCTTCACTGACTCTTATTTCGTAGGTTGCGGAGATGACTCCAAGAGTACTTCTGGATATTGTTTTTCCTTAGGATCCAGCATGTATTGCTGGAAATCCAAGAAACAGGACAGCGTAGCTCAATCCTCGGCCGAAGCCGAATATATGGCTGCGGCAACAGCCACTAATCAGGCTATATGGAAAAGGGAACTTCTATCTGCTATTGGATTTCCTCAAGTCAAAGGCACCGTTATCATGTGCGATAATAAATCCACCGTAGCAATGATCAAAAATTCGGTGTTTCATGGTCGATCAAAGCATATTAAAGTGAAATATCATGCCGTTAGAGAAGCGGAAAAGGATGGAGATGTATCTTTTGTTCATTGTCCAGGCTTGGACCAATTGGCTGACATCTTCACCAAAAGTCTCTCGCCCATGCTTCGAAGAGCTCAGGAACAAGATAGGTGTGTGTGATGGGCTTACCATGATGGGGGAGTGATGAAACTAATGAAACATGACTTAAGATGAACTGGACTGCGCATGATCACAGCTCTGGAAGATCATCTGTCAAATCTCTGAAGTTTAGCCCACTTTCATGTTTTAGTTGATTAATTGAGAACTATGTCTTTGGTTCTAAAAGCCAAGTTTCTGTTTTTAACATGTATGAGTTCTTTAGAACTCTGTTAACTTTCGATCTAACATTTTACTGTTTTTCGTTTCAATTCGTGAGCTCTGTTCATTGAATGCAACATCAAACAAGTCATAACACAATACAATACACATTGATTGTTTACAACAATCACTCAACACTGAAGTTGAAGGGTGATTAACTTCTCCAGCTTCAACGAAGTGCCTTCTCCTTGCTCTGCAACTCCAACACATCCCATTTCCGGGGCTCAGCCACCTCGTCTCCACCGTCGAGGGAGCCAAGCTCCTCCTCCGCCGTGACATCACTCTCCAAGTCACTGTTCTCACCATGAAACTCTCAAACGAACGTCTAATCGATGGCTACTTACACAACTTATCCTCTGATCCCAGTACTCCGACCGGCCTCCGCTTTATCGCTCTCCCAAGTCAACAACAGACCGCC